>KZ107845.1:786894-872000 GCA_002116315.1 Epicoccum nigrum | reverse complement strand
GGTCTGGGTGGTGGGCAGCGTTGGTGTGGAGGTGGGTGTTGGCGATGGGGGTGGGCGGGCGGGGGGTGGGGGTGGGGTGGGGGTGTGGGGGGAAGGATGGGTGGTGGGGAGGTGATGCAGGAATCCATAGACAGCCCTGATTATGCACACACACACACACACACACACACACACACACACACACAAGCATATAAACTTTGGATGGAAGTTTCTACGTACTCCCACCCTCGACCGCATCTTTCCGCCACACGTCCGCCGCCCCAACATCCACGGGGCCCGCCGGCGGCCCTGCTGCGGCTGCGGCTGCGGCTCCAACGGCACTGCCGCCCGCCGTGGAAAACAGCATCCAGAACACCACGACGTGCATGCCCAGCAGGTACGCGGCGAACAGGTTCCGGCTCGTCCGGGTGGCCAGGACGAACTTTGTGACGCGCAGCACCATGCGCTCGAAGACGTGCATGCGCTTCATGGCGCGCGCCGACTCCCTTCCCCTGAAAGCCGCAAAGGGGGACAGGTTCGACTCGTACGCGGTCCGGTACCGCGCCGTCGTGTCCTCGCCCATCTGCACGGTGGAGGGGTTGGGGTTTGCGCCGTAGGACGACGCCGAGGTTGCGGGGCCCCTGCTGTGCGCGTTGTAGGACGACACGTAGCGCGTCTTCTCGTACAGGTCCAGGTTGTCCTTCTGTAGCGAGCCGATTTCGGACCGCAGGGAGGAGATGGTCGAGTGCAGCTTTGCCATGTCGGTCTCTAGCTCCGAGTTGCGCTTCTTGAAGCGGTCGCGTTGGGCTGTGACCATGGGGAGGATGCCTGAGCCTCCGCCGCCGGGTTGCTCGCCAGCGCGCAGCGAGGCGAGGGTGTTTTGCGGGGAGTTGTCGAAGCCGGAGATGATGGACGAGGTGGGCGAGGTTGCTCTTCCGCGGCGGGTGCCTGCGAAGGACGACTGCGGGTATCGGGATGCTGCTACTGACCGGCCTGAGGGGTCAAAGGTGTTGGATGCCTCGGCCTGCACGTTTTCGAGATCAGCCTCTAGTGTCTCGTTGAGCGCCCTCGACTTCTCGAGCTCCATGTTGGTCTGCGAAAGCTCTTCCTGCAGAGCTTCCAGTCGGCTTTGCAGGTCGTTGTGGGATACGCGCAGGACGGTCAGCTCGTTGCTGATCTTCTTGTTGCGCGCGAGGAGAAGTTGTTCCAACGTTTCGCCCTTTCCTTTGCCGGCTGCGCCATTCTGTGAGAGGGCAATCTCGGTTGCTTCGTCGTCGTCGTCGCCTGTTGCGAACTCGATTGACTGGATGAGTTAGTACATAGCTAGCCCAGGGGCTGCCAACACGTTACCTTTAATACTTCCAGCTCCTGCTTCACGTTATCGTAATCACTCCACTTCTGCACCCTCTCGCGCAAGGCGTCCTTCTCACTCTTGAGAGACTTGATCTCTCGCTCCAAATTACGAGAGCCAGTCTCGAGGCGTGTGCGCTCGGAATCCTTCTCGAAGCGGGCGTTCTCGAGCTTGCGCAGCAGCGACGAGTTCTCCGAACGCAGGCGAAGGAACGCCGGGTCATCCTCGACAGCAATGTGCTGAGGTTGTGCGGATGCAGACTGAGCGAGCTCCAGGCGCAGCTGCTCGTTCCGCGCCTCGACCTCGGCCAGACGGTGGCTTGTTCGCTCCAGTTCTGAGCTGACAATCTCAAGCTCCGCCGCTGTAGCGCTGCTGCTCTCGGTAGCTCCCTCGTCTCCGCTGCCTAGTCTCTGGGAGACCTCATAGTTGGCCTTGAGCTCTTTCAGCAGGCGATCCTGATTCTCGACCTTGTCCTCGAGACTCTTCTCTTTTGCCTCCCAGTTGTCCTTCTTCTCGTCCAGGACTGCAGACCACGAGGCTTCGATCTCCTTGATCTTGCTATCACGGCTATCCTCGACCGTCTTGCGAGCTGTTCGCTCCTCCTCGAGCTTCTTCTCTGACTCTTCCAGTTGCCATGTCAGGCTTGCGACAGTCTTCTGCAAGCGTTCGTTCTCGGCGGTGAGCTTGGGGACAACCTCTTCGGCGGTGACGAGAGAGTCGACGGAGGCTTCGAGCAGAGGATACGGATCGGGCGCCTCGGAGAGTGGCGAGTACAGTTGGAAGAACGAGGCTTGCACAGTCTTGGACTGGTTCGATATGAGGTCGATGAAGTTCTGGTAGGCTGTGCATGTTCTGTCAGCATCAGCGTGACTTGGGTTGCGCTGCAGCACCAGCGCCAGCGCCAGCAGGCAACGTACACTTCAGAAGCCCTTTGATGTCACTGAGCTTGCTCTCATCGTCCAGCTTCCTGAAATCCTTGGTCTTCTGCGCCAGCTCCTTCCTCTGGGTGAGGGTATCCCTTTGGTGTGCAACGAGGTCTGAGGCTACCGTGTCGAGTTGTGGGACGAGTGCGGTCAAGTCGATATCTGGACCTTGTGAGCATTTCTAGGTATACTGAAAGATAGACAACCATACTCCTCCATGCTCCAATTGCTTTTTGGAACTTGTTGCCTTGTTCGGTTTCCGCAGCTCCGCTTGTTTGCTTCGGCTCCTCCTCTTGCGCCGCATGCGCTTCCACGTCCAGACCGCCCTCCATGGCTGTATTCTGTCGCTGTTGCTGATGTGCAGTTGCGAGTATCTCGTGTGTGCCCAGCGCACTTGGGTATGCGCAGCTTCACTCCATGCGTCGTGGTTGAGGGCATGTAGACACGAGGCAGGGCAGGGTGACGCGCGCGCGCGGCAGGCTAGGCAGCCGATTGGCTGCAACAGGGAGCTCGAGCTCGACCGTGAGCAGCCACGCCCACGCCCACGCCCACGCCCACCACCAGGAACCATGGTCGTTGCCCGGCGCACCTTACCGGCATGGCGCATGTGAAGCTTCCTAACAATGGCAGAAGCAGCTTCACTATCGCAGGGAATCGCCCGCCCGCCGCCGCAGGACGGGCCATTCGTCCTCCGCAAGCTGGTCTCGGGCCTGCCGCTGTCCGCCGACGGGGAGCGTACAGATGCAGATGCGCGCATCACATGCGTTGAAGTATGGGGTATGGACATGTTGATCTTACCATGTTATCTATACCTATAGCTATCACAGGCCATACTCTACATAGCTAACTGTAATTGCACTGCAGACGGCAACCTCTACGTGGGCACCTCTGCTGCCGAGATCCTCCACTTCGTGCTCCTTCCCCCCGAGTCCAACGACCCTTCCGCAGAGCCCACTGCTATCATCGCCTCCAGACTCGAGCCTCCCCACAACGACGCCAACGGCCCCGGCGTCCAGCAGATCCTCATACTCCCGAACATCTACAAAGCATGTGTTCTCTGCAACAACACCCTCTCCATCTACTCACTGCCCGAGCTGAGCCCAGATTCCACCTTCAAGCCCATATCATGCTTGTGGGTCGGAGGCGTCGACTTGAACGACGACCAGGGGGGTGAGAATGAGAATGGCGTCGTGGTAGTAATCGGCTTGAAGAAGAGGCTACGGCTGGTTCAAATCACCGAGAACTCCCCACCGAGGGCAGTCAAGACAATCGAGTACGGAGGATGCTTGGTGTCAGTCCGGCGCGAGACCTTTTCTTGCGCCGCAGACAGTCATTCGTACGCGCTGTTGGATGTCATGCACCAGCAGAAAGTCGGCTTGTTCCCAATCTCCTCTCTAGACCCAGATGCTGGTGATGTAGGCGGAGCTGCTGAGACCATCGCAACAACACCGCATGGTCCTTCGAGAAGTGTGTCTTCAGCAAGCGCGCAGCCAGATCCAAAAGGGCACAATCGCAGCACAAGTCTCAATATCATGGGAATCGGCAGCGGCCCGTCGTCTCGAACTGCAAGCCCGCGGCCCCCAGCACAGCGCTACGGCTTTGATGTACCCGAGATACTTTCTCGTACTGCCTCACCAGCGCCAGCTCCATCACCAACACGTCCTTCGGAAGGGGACTCGGCGGAAGGGGCGGCTGTCGATAAGCCTTTGCCATCTCCACCTGAACATGCGCAGCAAGTGGAGGTACACGAGTCCGTAAAGCCTCCGCCATTCGTTCCGCTCAGACCGCACATTGCGTCACCAAATCCGAATGAGTTCCTCCTGACTGTTGGCACCACTCCATCCGAGCAGGGTGTTGGCATGTTTGTCAATCTGGACGGCGACATGTGTAGAGGAAGCATACAGTTCAGTAGCTACCCTGACGCCATCGTCGTAGACGGTTCAGGTATAGACCTTACCTCGTCCATGGGTCCCGATATGGATGCTGAGGAAGGCTATGTCCTGGCTGCAGTCCATCGGGGAGAGGAGGACCACCTCGAGTACGGTGTTGAGGTCCAAAGATGGGACCTGGATGCCCAAGACACGAAAGATTGGCTAGACTTGAATGCCCTAGGCCTGTCGAGTGGAGACAGCAAGTACATTTCTGTGCCCTTAGGCATGCGCACTGTCATCCAGCCTTACGACCTCATTCTTCCTGAAATCGGGGCTAAGCTTACTGTACAGCGACTGCAGCTGCCCCCTTCACAGGGACCAGACACCGCGGAAGTACCTCCTGCGACAGCGCAAGAGAAAGCAGATCTCGAATTCACAGAACGGCTGTCGAAGCTCAAGTCACGAAACGTGATTTGGGCCGGCAACCAGATCTGGTGGGCTGTCCGTAACCCGCTGGTCACACGTTTAGATGCACGCCTCGAACAAGCACAATTTGCAGAAGATGCAAAGACGATACAACCAAGCCGCAACCCTGTGGAAAAGGTACTTGGCGATATACGGGGGCAAGAGCCTCGAAATGAGTCGGAGTATCTCAGCTTGATCTACATTCGCCAGAAGGCCTCTGTGCTGCTCTTCATGGATGTGGTCCTTCGCACCAAGACCAACATCATAATCTTCGAAAACGAAAAGCGTATCACTGAGCAAGCCCTCATCGAAGGCGAGGTAGACCCTCGGATAGTACTGTCGATGCTTCCAGTCCTTAGCCAGGAAGTGGTGCAAGGGCCCGAAGGCATTCAGATATCTGGCGGCATCACCACAGTCATTGAGAAATTCTTGCAACAGAACGATCTCTCGACAATGCCGACGAACGTGAATGGACCGTTTGGAGACAACTTGCTTCACTTTGTAAAGAGGTATCTTCAGTTTTGGAAGAGGCGGAAGGGCATGGCCAGCGTTACAAGCGACCCATCTGTTTTCCGCGCTGTCGACGCTGCACTGTTGCATATTCTGCTGCTGCTTGATCAAGGCAGTCCAAGCGGAACATCAAGTCCAGGGACGTACCGAGCCGAGCTTCATGAACTCGTCGATAAGGAGATTGAGTGTTTCGATAGAGCTGTCGAGCTTCTCGAACAGTTCAAGCGACTGTACATACTCAGTAGACTCTATCAGAGCAACTGCAAGGCTTCGATGAAGGCCTCGAAAGTGCTGGCTACGTGGAGGCGAATCCTCGAAGGCGAGGAAGATGTGGGCGGTGCTTTTGTAGACGGCGAGAACGAGCTGCGCAAATACCTTGCGCGCATTCGAGACCAGTCCTTGGTCGAGGAGTACGGTGCATGGCTAGCGAATCGCAACCCCAAGCTGGGTGTACAGATCTTTGCGGACGACCACAGCAGAGTCAAATTCGAGCCCACGCGCGCCGTGGAGCTGCTGAAAGAGAGAGCCCCAGGTGCTGTCAAAGAGTACTTGGAGTATCTCGTCTTCGGCAAACAGGTACGCCGCCGCCCTCACTCCTCATACTCTCACCCACCATCTAACCTCCAAACAGCACACCCGCTACGTCAACGAGCTCATCACCTTCTACCTCGATACGGTGATCCACGAGCTCGACTCCAACCCCTCCTCGCGCTCCACCCTCTCCCAAACCTACTCCACCTACCGCATCCTCACGCCCCCAAAGCCGACCTACCACCAATTCATCACCGACAACGCGCTGCCGGCAGAATGGTGGCAAGCGCGCCTGCGCCTCCTGCACCTCCTCGGCTCCAACCAACCGGGCACCTCCTCCTACGACGTGCCCACCATCCTTACCCGCCTGGCCCCCTACGAAAACGAGCTCGTCCCCGAAATGATCATCCTGCACGGCCGCCAGCACCAGCACCAGGAAGCACTCCGCCTGCTGACCCACGGCCTGGGCGACTTCGACACAGCCATCAGCTACTGCCTGTACGGGTATAGCTCCATCTTTCGCGCCCGCGCGCGGCCGGGAACGCTCCCCGTGGCGGCGGCCGAGCTGCCCCCGCGCGCCGAGCAGAGCCGCCTGTTCGGCTTCCTGCTGCAGGAATTCCTCGCCATCGAAGACGTGAGCCAGCGCATCGAGCGCACGGGCGAGCTGCTCGAGCGCTTCGGCGGCTGGTTCGACGTCGGCGCCGTGCTCGCGCTGCTGCCGGACGAGTGGAGCGTCGACATCTTCGCTGGCTTCCTCATCAACAGCCTGAGGCGCCTGGTCAGAGAGAAGGCGGAGAGCGGCGTCGTCAGGGCGCTGAGCGATGCGCAGAACAGCCAGATGAGCGCCGAGTTGGTTGAGAATAGGGAACGGGCTGGGCCGACTGTAGAGAGGGTTGGTTGAGAGCGGGAACTCTATGTACACATGAAGAGGTGGGAGTGTGGTTGGGGGGGGGGGGGGTTGAGAGATGGTGTCTCGTTGCAAGTGCCGAGGCGGCAGCGTGTATGGGTTTCCCAAGAAGAAAAAGGCCATCCATGCAACTTCTGTGAATTGTCGCTTCTTACCTAGATAGTTATTTGAGCTTCATAGATGTAACCCCCATCCATGCAAGTGCAACTTCTCTCCATCCCCAATCCTATGCCTACCTACCTACCTACCTACCTACCTACTTGCATCATCGTCCAAGCTACACACTGTATACCACCAACCCAAGCGTCCCCCCCTCCTCCTCCTCCTCCTCCTCCTCGTCCCCTATCACCATCAACAAGATTTAAGAAGAAGAAAAAAACCCCCCTCTCCCACCCAGCAAGCCAACCCGACCCAAGGCAACGCAACGCAACGCAAGGAAAAAGAGACCCCGCCGCGAGTGGAGCACGCCGTAGCGCGACGGCTCCCCCTGCCCAGAACGAGGGCACGGTGCCCGCCTACACAGTTATTGCGAGTTTCCTTTCCGTTCCCGCAGGAAGCCCCGCGCTTGGGGGGGGGGGGGGAAGGGGGGGTCCTGCGGTGATCGACATGGGTAGGGGAAGTGGGCGGATGGGCGAACAGCGGTGTGTGCTGTGGTGTACTGTGCTGTGCTGTGCTGTGCTGGGGTGCTTCTTCGGCGTTGATAAAAATGGAAAAGAGGGCTGACGTACGCTTTTGTACGGGGACGGGCATGGGTGGGTGATGATGGTTTTTCCTCGCGGAGGAGACTGGTGAGTAGGAAGTGTACAGGGAGGAGGAGATCAGCCACACGGCTCGTACGCATCTACTTACTTAGGTCCCAGAGACCTTTGTACATGGCAGATGGGAGTTAATCCTTCCACTTGGGTGATTAGCCCACAGCTTTGGTAGGAGGACACTGTAGATCGAGAGGCAAGAAGAAGAACGCGGCAAACTATCACTTTCTCAATTACACAACTAATCGGCACAACCACCGGGGGCTGCTCTGCTCTGCTCTGCTCACTCTGCTACACGCTCTCGAAAGCCCCCCCCCCCCCTTCCAACTACTCCTACCACTCCCACACGCAAAGGAAAAGAGAAAACCCGAACACGCACAAACTAACACCCCATCCGGACCAACTGAAGCCAGCACAGAGGAAGTCCAGCAACGACGCTCGCGCGGACACACGGCTAGATATGAGAGAGACAAGGAAAGACAAGATTGAAGGAGAGAGAGAGAGCGCGCGCGCGCAAGTTCGACTGCAAACACAAAAAAAGAAAAACACCCGCGCCCCGCTGATGGAAAAAGCTTTGCTCGCAGGAGTTTGTCGGACGAAGGTGGTGAGAAAATAGTTCGGATGGCGATTGCGGGGTGGGGGGGTGCCACCGGTAGAGCCTTCGGGTAAGGAAACGAAGCAATAGAGCGAGAAGGAAATATCGAGCTGGAGCATTAATGTCCCTTCGCTTTGGGGGCTTCCGCCCCTTTTTCCATGCTTTCTCTTTCTCTAACTGGTTGTAAATGCTCGCTAAGACAGAAAAGGACAAATCCGTCGTAACCAGAAATGGAACTTGAGCCAACGGTCAAACTCGTAAATGCTGTGTGCTCCGATTCCCAATTGCTGAGTTGGAAGGTGTTCGCCAAGACGCCATGACCATGAAGGATGCATAATCATTAGAAGAAATGTGTGTGAGGTTTCGACGCTTCGTGGACTTCCATCTCCTGGTGAGGGTGTTAGTCGACGTCAAACATGACCTGTGCAGAAATGCATACCATTTTGAAAGAGTTGAGCTCCTCCTTGATTTGCTGCGCGAGCATGGGCGTAAGCCGGTTGCATGTTGCAATGTCTCCTCGGCGGTCGTAGTCATGGGGTGACCACGCATCGTGGAATTGAATACGTGGGCTGAAAGTGATGTTTCTGCCGGCCGCTGGTGTGACCGGAAGGCTTCTCGTGCTTCCGTTCGTGATCTTGGGGGGTTTCGTGAAGTAGTCGTCGCTGTTGGCCTTGCCCTTATCGTGAGTGGGTGTGATGGGTGCGTTGATAGCGAATGTTGGGTTAGGTCCATCGAGCGGACGCATGGTTGGTGACCCAGAGTCTGAACTGGTTCCGTTGCCTGCAGATGATTAGTAAAAGATCAGTGGCATGTATTTGTGGATTGCTTACGCTTTAGGATGCCCTTCTTCATGTTCGAGAGAATCTCGGCACGCTCACGGTCTCCACCAACAATGCTCTTCCTTCCTCCGTCATTGGCAATTGAACCATCGGCGTTGACAATCTCAGCAGTGCGACCCGCGTCGATGGAGTTGCGTTCAAGCCTGGGGTACCCGGTCCCACCACGAGCCTGGTCATGGGCGTTCGCGTTGACATTGACCTTTTGGCGTTCGGCTTCGACAGAGACCATAGAAACCTGACCAACACTAGGCCTTGAGATGGGCCCATCAGCAGCCGGTACTCCAATGACAGACTTCGGTCTGAAGAGGCCCTTGATAGATCTGGTGCTCTTCTTCATTCCGCTGCCCATCTTTCGAAGCATGATGGATGCAGACGAAGCAGCTGACTGGATAGACAGGTTGTCATTCGAGCCCATTCCACCCTGTCCAGAATAAATACCGGCACCGATACCAGCAGCTTCCTGCTTGGCAATGATGGCAGCCTGTTCCGCATCCTCATCTGTCTGGTACTTGTCCTTTCTCAATCTAGCACGTTCAGATGCAATGGCATTCTCTGCAGAAGCACGACGCAATTCGGCGGCGCTGCCGAAGGAAAATGCTCTCCTCAAACGCGACTTCATACCCTTATCCTTCTCGTTTACTGCCGCGAGGTGTTTCATCGCTTCGCTGCCAATCTGCTGATTTGCAGCAGGTTCTGACGAGGTAGCTGGTTGTGATAAAGGAGACGGGGTATTTCGTCGAGCTGGCTCTGCGGCCTTCGCAGCAGTATTTCCAGAAGTTGATGCTGTGGCAGCTGTGGCAGGTGCTTTAGTGGACGTACTGGACTGTATGCTGCCAGCACTGCCTTGCCTCTGATGGCTGTGGCTCGAGGCTGGCCGGCTGCTTGGTCGACCGGAGTTGGACCCAGGTCGGACTGTGCTGGGTGCTGCAGCTTGCACGGGAACAATTGCAGCAGGGTTTGGGCTAGGAGCTTGCCCACTGCCCTCGACGCCAGCAAAGCTGCGACGTCTGTATCGCTTGGCTGATTCCTGCGTAGCGACTTGCACAAGGGTGTTATCTGCACTGTTGGCGCGGCTGTGTCCAGGCCTGCCGGTTGGTGTCAGATCGTGGTCACCGAGGGATGTGTCGTGAGTTGAATTCGTGGGTGTGCTTGCTATCGATGATCGTTGGGTGGCAGTTGGCGTAGACCCGCCCGTTGATATACTAGCGGACGAATCTGTCCTCACAGCAGCTCGCCTGTAACGTCCGGGGGAGGCTTTCACTGGGGCATCGTCGAGGGAGAGTGAGAGATCAGGGATAGCAGTCGACAAGGTAATGCCAACAAAGTCGCCGATTGGCTTGATGTCGCTGTCATCTTTCGAGCCATGCGCGAGCGAACGGCTGGAAGAGCCGGACGTCGACACGGTAGAGTCGGAGGAGGAGGAGGGATGGCTTGGATGGCCAAGGCGGGCCTGCTGTCGAGCAGGCTGCTGCGGCTGTGCGGCCTGGGGGTTCGGCGACGAGACGGAACGACTGCTGTCCTGGCGCAGCTGCGGGGTGCTAGAGAAGGCATAAGGGGCTACTGGCGCAGCGGCACCCCTATAGCCTGTGCCTCCCGGCTGCCCACTGTAAGTTCGCTGCGTGTGCTGGCGCTGCTGATGGGGTTGCGACGGCGCATTCTGGAAAGTGTCGGGCGAATATGGCATTGTAATGGGGGAGGTCGTCTGGGAGATTGGCGCAAGTACCTGAGCCATAGGGAGCTCGTTACAGGGTGGCTGTCGAGGCTCGTCTGTCTCGATCGAAGTCGGCTAGCAGGTGCTGTCAACGCGGACGGTGGTGGTGCAGAGAAGCAGAAATCTATGCAGGCGGCAACATTAGCAATGGCCCTCTGAGAGCAAGGCGACTTCACTCCATGGACGATGGAAGGGGATGGTGGTGGCGAATGAAGGTGCAGGCCGTTGGCTAATGGTGGGCGTTGCGGGCACCTAGTGAAGGGAGGCAGAGGCAGAGGCAGCGGCAGCGGCAGCGTGACGGGGCAGCGGCGCCCTGGAGGCAGCCCACGGGGCGATGGGTGTGGGGCGTGGAGAGCAGTACCTGAGACAAAAGAAAGCAGAGAAGCTATTAAAACAGAGAAGAGAAGGCGACGAGCACAGCCACGGCGACGGCGGGCGGGCACACAGCGGGCGTTCGGTCTGGTGTATGGTGTCTGGTGTGGGTGCGGCGGAGATGGCAGCAGTGTACCAGGCCTCCCGATTCGGTGTTCAAACGTGCATTGGACGGTCACGATGGGCGTAGGCGCGGCGAACGACAGACGGGGCAAAGAGCAAGCAGAAGGAAAAATATGGAGAGAGAGAGAGAGTGCGCAGGCGGCGGCAGCGGGTGAGGAGAGTTGAGTGAGGTTGCTGTTCCCAGGGGGCAGATAGACTGAGTTAGCGTTGGAAAGCACGGCCGTACACTGCGTACAGGCCCCAGGGCATCGAGAGCTCAGAGACTCACGCCAGGCCCAGCGCCGGAGCAGCAAATGCTGCACCGCACTGCACTCCAGTGACTCCACTGCACCGCGCCCACGGCCACATCCAACAGCCTCAGGCTTCGGCTTCGGCTTCGGCTTTGACGTGCAGTCGAGTCGCCAGCAGGCGCGCGCTGTGGCTGCCGCTGCTGTTGCGATGGCTGGCGACAGTTGCGGTGCGACGCTGACTGCGCGGCGATGCAGCCCTCTAGGCTCCATGCCTCTATCCTCCGGCTGGCAGCGCAGAGGCACGACAGGTACGAGGCTGCCTCCACCTGCTCCCGTACTGGTACAGTGGTACTCCTACTAGTACGTACGTCTGCTCACTTGCACCCGCGCCGATCGCCTGCGTAGGCCTACGCCTATGCCCCGGGCTCCCTGTCTAGAACCTACTGTAGAATTTCTCCACTGTGCCATGTGCTGTGTGTACTGTACAATGTACGCAGTACATACATGTCGGCCTGCTTGCCGCGGCCTCTTGGAATCGCGCAGAACCCGCCATAGCTTTCGCTGGCCTGGTGGCTGCTCGGTGGAGTGGACCGTCTGTTGACCCCCCTGTCGCCGGCCCTGGCCTATAGCGTGCTCGAGCGCGTCTGCTGCGAGCACAGTCCCCTATGGATTTACACCTCCTTGCTATTCACAGTGCACACCCCGCTAGCAGCTGCAGCGGCCAAGTTTTCGCACGGCAGCTAGTGTCATAGACTCCTGCGTCCTTCACGCCGGAGCCTCGTCTCGTCTGGCTGCCGGACCGCAGTTACTGGCGCAGAGCAGCAGGCCACGACATGACTTGCCTACCGTGCTTTTTCTTGGTGCTGTGCTATCATGTACCAGTACCTACTGTGTACTCTTACCGTGTGGCAGTTTCTCGTGCATTCCGCATGTGCCATTTGTGTCGCCCGGGAGGCCAGGGTCTATGTCAAGCGCGGGTGCTCTTGACATCTCGATGTGTGCCTTTATCAGATTTCTGCCGTGATTGAGGTCATGTTTCCACGGCTCTAGTCCCGACTGATACGAGCGGGATCCAGCAACCCAGCTAATGCGAGGTCGCTCCTCGAGAGCAAGCAGACCAACTGGCAGGGATATCACTACGGCCACGCATACGATAGGGACTCTAATGACGCTTGAGGGCAAGGTCAGCGACTATCAGACCTCACCGATATACAACCCCGCTTCGTCGACGAGACAGCTGCTCTCATTCATTGTTTGCTTCTAGGGTGAGATGGGCTCATGGCGGCTGGCGTGCATGCAACTATTGAGAGTAGCCATCATGACACAGCATAATCAGGGTCCCTCGCCGAATCGCTGCACGTCTTACACGTTCATCAATGATCGCGGCTCAGTAAATATTCCGCGTCTGGCGGGGATAAACAATGCGGCGCTCTCGCTAACGCGTGGGGAAGCCGCCCGCGCCCAGGGAGATGAGATCGTGTTTGATGTGCATTTACCGTCATCTCGTTTGATTGTGAGCCGAGCCTGGCTATATGCAACGTCTAACGAGAGCTGGCCATTGTCTTGTGGCCTGATCCTTACAATCACAGCGCACACTTGGTCGTCGGTGCTGTCGCTGTTGCACCATGGCACCATGCGAACAGACTCCACTGTTTCGTGCAGAACGACCAGGATGGCATGAACACTAGAGCTAATTATGGCCACTACGTCCACACTCCTGCCGCTTTTGATTACGACGAGGTCCACCTCTAAACGCACTGTCCGCCTCACCTTTCAGGAGTCGAGAGCACTTCAATTCTCGAAATACCGGTAGCAGTTCCGTATCTGAAGTCTCCAGCCCAAGTCGCAAACGGTCGTCATGCCTGACTACTGGCTCGAACCTGGGTGTTCGCAGGCTAAGAATTAAGTTTTCGTATCCAAACGGTCGGGACGAACTGGACGGATAAGGCAGCTTGCATGCCTGCACTGAAGAGCTGGATTCAACGCTTTACGCCGTCAACTTTGCGCCTTCTCTGATTAACTTCGCACTTATAAGCTACTGTATATCCAGGCCCACCATACACGCAAACAAGCCACAGCCTGCACCAGATGAGGTTCGAGGCCGGCAGACCTTGTCATCAATGTTCAACAAGACAAGGCATAAGAACATCTAGCCTCGGTTACCTGGTCGCACAGAGCGATTGGCTTAGAAACAGTTGTTTGATGTCATCGAGTAGCATCCATCCGTTCTGCTTGGAACAAGCAATCATCTCACAGAGCTTTGTCTTTCGGACGACGCACCATAGTTCCTCTGGATGCTGCCGAAGGTCTGTCTACGCTTGATGTCAGCCGGCGAACTCCATCAAGTCCGCTTTGTGGTAAACCAATCACTGCTTTACGTCCACGAGAGGCTACGTAACAAGCTAGTCGGCGAGCCCGCTCAACGAATGGGATATCAGTCTTGCTCAGAAATGCAACCAATCCCAAGGTCGAGAGTATTCTCGACAGATCTCAAGTTAGCAACCGCCACCTGCGGGATCTGAAAGACCAGGCGCCGTGGGCCTGGGAAGACCCAGTTGGCGGAGTTACTCCGTACAGCAGGTGTCGTTGGTCGCCTCTAGTCTTCCGCATCTACTGCACCTCATTCGGGCGGACATGTTTCAACCATCCCAACGTCGAAGCAGGTCCTCGAAACCTGACAAGTGGAGCTGACATGCAAATTCTGCTTGCGAGCGAATGCAATTCAAACCCTGAGCCGACGGCTAGGAGGCGAGTTACCGTGCTCCGGTTGAGGAAGTTGTGTTACGCATAGGGTGGTCAGTCACAATACAATCTCCCCACGGCAAATGTTCAAAAAGTTGGCAAAAAGGGTGTCCAGATTCTGCTACGAGCCAGGATGTCATTGTTCTAACTCTGCTGTCCGTCCTCTCATTCATATCATTGGTGCAATTCGAAGGATCTGTTTCCATTATACCCACATCCTTTCAAAATTGTCTACAGAAGATCCCCCGCCAAACCCCGCCAAACACACTCTGATCAAACAAGCCCGGTGAATCTCAGACCCTCTTACGCGTATTACTCTCCAATGCGCAGCTGTGTTGCACCTACAACAATGCCAACACACTGCCTGTTGTCCATCTCAATATCCCGCATCCCTTCCAATGTCCAACATCCAATCCTCTCTTGACCCGTCACAGCCATTGCACATCGACGTCACACCCGGCAAAATACCCAAGCCACGTAAGCTGTCAGTACCGAGCTGAGACACTGCGGTACACACAGGTACCCGGAGACCCACTTTTCCAACATCTTGACTTTGGTACGACGGTTTCACATCAAAACGGTCAGCGATCGACCAGATATCTGAATGGAGATCGTTGATGAGTCGCAATCTCCCGCGTGCATACTGCATCGTCGATGAAACGTCAGGTCGTGTCCGCGTTCCGAGGAATGGGCATAGGGTCCTGCGGTGACGACATGTTGATTGTCATTTGAGGTCGCGTGCTGACCGTCACTTGTACCTTGCTGCTTAGTAAGGGATCGTGGGTAAGAGCAAAAAGCATGTGGTGTTACAGGCTCTGGCATGATTCTCTCCAGTGCTGGTGGCATCCGAGGCCAAGAACAATTGATCTAAACGACCTACAGAAGCAAAAAAACGATGTCCGCAGGGCTCGAACCTACAACCTTTGGCGAGTTTCAGCGTGAACCGAAAACCAACGCGCTACCATTGCGCCAGGACACCTTGTCAACTGAACTGATGATAACTTTTGAGACATTGATATAAATATCCAAAGTAAACTATCACCCGAAAAGCAGTATCTGGCTACTCGATTCCTACGTATCGACATCCCTTGGAGCCGCCTTGGAGGTCGGGTATCCATAAGTTGATCACGGTGTCGGACCCACAACCAGCACCTCAGTCATTGAATCACAAACAAGCAACACACAAGCCAGCACAAATGATATCTGCATTACAATATTCAGCATAACATCTTCTATCCGTGAATTTCAATCATGTTCCTCGGCAACGATTACCCCTGAGTACCCTATCCGAACTGATCGCTAGCGCCACCCGGCAAACTCCACATCCTCCACATCCTCCACACCTGCAAAAATGCAACCTCCACACCACCTCCCCAGGACCCAATGGAAGCAAAATGCATCGGCCGGGAATCGAACCCGGGGCTAGCCGAAACTGAGCTGTCCTGTGAAGGAACGCTTGGCAACGGCTAATTTTACCACTAAACCACCGATGCGGTTGTTTTTTGATGGAAGAAACTGAATTTACAATATAAAGATCCTCACAAAACAACTGAGGCCTGATAAAAGCACGTAGGTAATGTTGACTCGCATTTGAGAGTGTGCAGACCAGGGTGGGGCAGCGTAGCGGTATGTCGGCATTGGCTATTAGTATGTACCTCGTCCGACGCAGATATCGCGCTAGCTCCCAGCTCGATGCTCAGAACGTCGGCTCTACAGTCCAGTCGAGACCCGGTCGGACATAGCGAGATGCAGAACAGCTTCAACGTCCTACGGGCAAAGACAACATATTTTTTTTGTTCACTCCTGCGACGCATTTTTTGGATCAGAGATGACTTGAGCCCCCTTGCCATGGCCGACGGATGTATACGTATCGCTGTGCTAGGAAGATTACCTACTGATCGTACCCACGTTGATAGCTATGGTGGGATTGATCCTTACCGCCTACTATGGTAGCAGACATTAATACTGTATATGGGTCATTGCGTGACCGAGATCGCGAGCAAGCTCCCTGGATTCTATGCAGTTTTTCATTAGGCAGCTAGCCTCGCAACTGAACCCTGTTGATTGAAGAAGAGCTTGCTTCTTCGATCTTTGCCCCCTGGCCACGTTACCCCACGTACAGCACTTATGTCTGTATTCACATGCTCCCTAAGCTGAGCTGGTAGGAGCGCCGGAAGGAATCGTGCCAGTCGGGGCAGCTCCACTCATGGATCCAGAAGGAGCGTCGCCACCAGTAGGTCCACCGCTGGACTCCTCGTTCTTGACACCTCCGTCCGCAGTGAGGAGCGCGGCGTAGCTGGCCTCGAAGGAAGCAGTCGGGTCAAGTCCGATGGTGATCCAAGAGAAAACACCGCCCTCAGCGCCTGCAGACTCGTCGAGGTAGACGTAGTTGAAAATGGGGTCAGAGTTGCTCTCTTCAGTTTCGACGGTGAACACGTGGTCAACAGAGTTCAGCGTGATGTCAACGGTGCTGGTATTGTAAGGGTATGTGGACTCGACATCTGTGATGAGGTCTTGGTCGAAGAACAGCTGTCCGATGTGCGAAACGCTGCCACCGGTGATAGTACCGTTACGCTGGAGAGATGCATTGACGTGGCCGACAACGTGAACGTGAGTGGCGCGGCCGCTGTAGTGTCCAGGAAAGATGGAGCGGAAGGAAGCGATACCGTTCTCATCGGTCTTCTGCAGGCCGCGAAGAGCCATGTTGTCAAGGTTCGAGGCATCGTCGCCGTTTCCATTGCTGTCGTCTTGCACGCCAGAATAGACACCGGTGGAGTTGCAGTTCCACACGTCCCAGTAAAGCTCGGGAATGGGCTCGCAGGTGTTGACATCGATGAATTGAGCGTGCATATAGTTCACAACACCAGGTTCGTCGTCGACGATGTCCTGACGGTTGTACTCGCCCTTGACCCAGAACGGGCCAACTTCACCCTCCGGGGAGAGGATGCAGGTCTGATTAGTAGTGAAGAGAGTGGAGACGTCGGTGTAAGGCGTGACATCAGTGGCATCGGAATGGTGAGTTGTGTTGAGAATGGTGTCGGCATCGCGACGGGCGAGTCCACCAGCTTGTACATTGTCAGATTGGAGATTCGCATTGCAGTGATTTGATCAGACCGCTAACCTGGAGCATTCTTGCGCAAGCCATCTAAAAGAGCTCGGCGATGGAGCGCAGCATCCTGTAGTGTTCCTCTTGCTTCCAACTTAGCAGCGCAGTCGTTCAGCGAACGACGCGAGTTCGCGAGGAAGCTACGCTTCACTGCGCGGTCGATGACCTCGTGCTCATGACCCGGATGAGCGAAAGCTGGGATAGCAAGCCCAAAGGCGGTCATCAACGTGATTGGGTACAAATAAACCATATTGAGCGAATGGGTGATGTACTGTTGAGTGCAAGGCTGGTCTGTAAAGTGAATGTGTAATAGCTAGTAGAGAACTGGAATGATAAGATCTCTACTCTGGAGATGACCCTTCATATAGACATCTGTGCTACCAAATCTCGCAAAACGGTCCAGGGACAATGGTATCATCGCAGGATGATCCGCCTGTATGGTGGAGACAGGGCGCAGATTGTTTTCATACGCTATGCATCCCATGAAAGCGTTTTGGGGAGGCCTTCCAGCCAGTCAGAAACCTATGTCGGTGAAAGTAGTGATGGTGAGGCTGAGAGCCGCGTGTGCATTCGCGTCACCAAACCAACACGGTCCAAGTATTCTTTGATAGTGATATCGTCGCAGGATGATGCGCCTGTGTGGTGGAGACAGGGCACAAATTGTTTGCATAGTACGCTGTCTATGCATCACGTGAAAACGATCCAAGGACTTCTGGCTAGGTAGTCAGAAGCCTAGGTCGGTGAAAGTAGTGATAAGGCTGAGAGCCGCGTGTGTATCTGCGTCACCGAACCACCGAATTAGTGTTGTCAGCGCCTAGTAGGTAAGGAAATGTCGTGATGCCCCCTCCCCCGAGTAAGGTACCGTGCTCCACCCGATCTAGATACAGACTGGTGCAGACTGGTGCCGGCATCAGGCACGTTATGCTGGCCCACGAACCCAATCAGAATAAGTAGATTGCTAACAAAGGTTTAAGCAAGATGGTCGTCTTGCCAAGGAACACCAAAATCCTAGGAATCGCTTATCAACACCACGACTTCGGGTACGTGTTAATTAGGGTATGATATCAACACCATGACTTCGGGTACATATAGGTCAGGGTTGGGGTTAGCAAGGGTATATGTTAGGGTTATTAGGGTCAGGGCTCTGGAATACATCTCTTTTAGCTGATGATGCGGGTTTCCCAGAGGCGCAGCTAATTGACGTCAAGCCTTGCTAAGCACTGCCACACGTGTCGTGGCAGGCATGGTGAGAGCTTGCACGGGGAGGATGGTTCTCGGCACTGCCAAGATGATAATCGACAGGCGGGCAATGGTACATGCGTGGCCCGAGCCGAGGACCATCCATCCACGAATGCGATCACGGTGACACGAAGATATTTGCTGGGAAGTGCGATAAACCTGAGACTTAGAGACGACGCAAGGCAATCGCGTGCATCACTCTCCACCTACGCACCTACGTAGGATGAACATGCTCAAATGACTTGCTTCCTGTCGTAATACACCACATGAAGCGACCCCCCCAGCAGGCAGGGAACCGGTGAAGGAATGCAAGCAGTTACAAACAAAGGCCGCGCAAGATATTCAAAGTGTGCAGTAACTTTGGACAACCTCAATGCCACGAAAAGCCAGAATACAAAATATATCTGACAAGCTAACAGCAACAGATAAGCTTTCTTGTCTTTTCGAATGGTCGTACGCTTTTAGTTGTTGAATAAATCGCTGGTAACAGTAAATCCATAAAACTTTCGCCGGAGTGGCCGAGCACTGCGTTGGCCAAGGACGCGTCCTTCTATTTCAGTCGCCTTGAAGATAACCTAGCTTAAACCTTTGCTGACCTCACAGATAACCCTATATTGGCCTCGAACATGGACTTGACGGTACCGTCTCTCCGCTTGACCCCACTGCAAGTATGATTTTGCTAGAGGGCTTGAGATCTAATCAGCAGGTGCTGGACAATTAAGGACACTTTTGAAATGGCCACAATGTCATTTGACTGCTTTTGCATCATGACTCTCCTGGATTGAATCCCTCAAAAAGTCCGCTCGGAGCCGGGAAGCTGCTATACTGCCCCTGGCCGACTGGACGCCAAACACATTGCAAGCCAGCGCCTTCATCGGAGTGCTTTGTGTCTGAGTAGCAGGTCTTACGCAACTTACAATATCTCCAAGAGGGCTACAGTATTTAGCTGCATTTAACATTTAGGGTTGCATTCTGAAATCCTTCAAGAGCGCTCGGTGTCCAGTCGGGGCTGGCAGGATGCTGTGCATCTGGGTAAACAATCCAGCACTAAAGAGGTGTTGGTCTACTTCTTATTCAACTGTTATTTCGTGTCGCCGACCTTTTCGAAAAACCGACGAGCGCTTCGTCACATTGTCTTGTCCAACTCACAGGTGGTTTCAAAGACTATAGCCGAAGCCTCCAAGTGTACCCATAGGCCATACAAGACTACGACCATCGCTCACGATACCTAGGCCGTGCAAAAAACTCCACACTAAATGCAAAACTCGTAGATGCTAGCCGGTAATGAGATCGATCATCATAAGTGGGGGTGAGGTGCAGTCAAGCGGGGTAAGAAGCTCCTTCCCAAGGCATGTTGAGCGTCAACTTCTACCTTCGTGCCAAACCGCTCTTTCACCCTTCACTACCGTGTAAAGCATAGTACGAAACCTTCTTCTGCGCATCCACACCCCGCGCTCGGCCTAGCCACCTACACCACACCAGCGGCGATTTGAGCCCCACCACATTTGGCGATAGCCCTACAAGGCTACAACCACCACACTCTCAACTCATTCAGACGCACCAAGCACAATCGCACCATGACAAAACCCACCTCAGACCCAGCACCCGACCCCTACACCGCCGCCCACCTCGCCCTGGACCGCGACGGCTTCGTCATTCTCCCCGCAACCCTCTTCCCCTCCTTCGACCTCCCCCTCCTGCGCGCAGCCGCCGCGCGCACAACAGCCGCCGCACGCTCCGGCACCTGGCCTTATATCCGGAC
The DNA here is from genome assembly GCA_002116315.1 of Epicoccum nigrum. Taxonomy (NCBI): domain Eukaryota; kingdom Fungi; phylum Ascomycota; class Dothideomycetes; order Pleosporales; family Didymellaceae; genus Epicoccum; species Epicoccum nigrum. Next base: position 851,992 of record KZ107845.1, on the reverse strand, counting down.
ACTCCCCAAGCAATTCCCACCCTGGCCTTCGGACGCATCCAACGGCATCTGGGGCGTCCAGCACCTACTACACCCGTCGAATCCCGACCACGTACTCTTCGCCAGGTCGTATTTTGACGCCGAGCTGCTCAAGTACGTGGCTGCGCTGATCCCGTGCGAGGAAGGGGATCTGACGATGGAGTTGTACAACATGCTTGTGAGGCCCGAGAGGAATTTCGAGTTGAGGTGGCATAGGGACGATGTCCCGGCGAGTGCGTCTGCGGAGGAAGAGCTGGCGAGGCTGCAGAAGCCCGGGTACCATGCGCAGTGGAATCTTGCGCTGTACGATGACAGTAGTCTGGTGCTTGTTCCTGGGAGTCATAAGCGGGCGAGGACGGATGACGAGAGGGCTGCTGCGCCGTATGAACCTAATATGCCGGGCCAGATCACGGTGGAGTTGAAAGCTGGACAGGTAGCGTTTTACAACAACAATATTTTGCATAGGGGGGTGTATGATAGTACGAAGGAGAGGATGACGCTGCATGGAAGTATTGGGACGGTTGCGGCAGGTGAGCAGAGAGCGAGGAACGTGTTGCAGCATGGGGTGGGGGAGTGGGCGAAAGAAGATGATTTTAGCGAGCTGGAGCCAGCTATGAAGGAAAGGGCTGTGGAGATGAGACTAAGGCTGGTTGATTTGGGGAGTAAGAGCGGAGACGTTGGTTTCTTCTCCAAGGACGAGTGAGCTATTAAAGGCTTGTCAGACACCGAGCATATCGACCAAAATGATCATTTGTGCTTTGTTGACAGCCTCCAGCCCCGTTCTGTCGCCACTAGCTGTACTTCAATATCCTTGGAGCTCTTAGTCAATTCCGCCTGCTTATTTGTGCTCCCAATTTTCGAGAGCCTGTGCTGGCTATCGTCGTCGAAGCCATGAAACAAGACTGGCAGCGCACTTGACTTGAAGTCGTGCGGTGGAACCATTGCACCCGTTGATGACCACATCTTGCGCAGGCTAGCTTGGTCCCGCTTTGTTCTGGCAACCATCCAAGCAAAGAACACCAGCGTCAGAACGACAATCGAAATGGAGTATGCCATCCATGGCCATCGAACATGGATGCAGACCGTCGTGTAATGCACATCTCCAACAACTGGGATGCTACGAAACCCAGGCCCACTGTCTCGCATATAAACGGTCACGGCATCTGCAACATTCCTCATAAGGCCGCTGATATCCTCCAGGGTCCCGTTTCCAGTACCTGCATACCACATGGCTAGCAAAGGATCTGGACCGGACGGTTGCGTTTGTGTGAAATTTTGTTCCAGTCTGCCTTCAAAAAGCATGCTGAATACTTCGTCTGTAAGAGCTTGGGCCGCGGTAGAATACATGGTATATCTTTTGGAATCATCAGCATGCGGGACTTGCCTACGACAAATGGGTATACAAACATGCACTCTAGTGGAACCAACTGTGTAAACTCAGCTTTGAGGTTGTTGTCGTTGTCGCAGAACTTGGTGGTTTTCATCGAAGGTATGTTGTCGCAGTACCCCGAGTACTCTACTTTTTGCGTCGTAGCATTCCAGTATACAGTGACCTCGTATGGCAGCCACTGTTTGTTCGTTTCCAAGTCATAGCCCATGTCGTCGAGAATTTGTCTACTTGATTCATCGAAACACCGGAGATCAGCGACTTGATATTCCTGAGCTGGCGAATCTGCGGTATATGGTACTATGTGCTCGCTGATCAGGGTCTCTTTGAGGGCGAGTCTCTCAACCTCTGCCGTGTATGACTTGATGCAAGGAACGATACTACATGAATAAGCTGCACAGTCGTGCTCACGCCCATCAACAGTGCGTATGATGTCGATTGAAGGCTTTGCTCTGGCCACAAGAGAGACTCTTTTGTCCTCCGTCATCGAATCGTACTGCGAGTAACTAATCATCGAAAGGGCTTGGCTTGTGTCTTTCGTGTCGTTCCAGCTGACGTTCCAAGACAAAACCCTCTGTGAACCGTCTGTTTTATTAGTGAAAACCCTGTGAGGGATGATGTTCAAAGTCGACGTGACATCTTCACAGGTAGAGCAGACGCCTAAAGTGCTGTATTGTTCCGAGAAAGTGCCTGTTGGAAATGCACGTCAGTGGTGGCTTTTCTAATCTTACTAAACATAGGTGCTTTCCGAAATTATACGTACAATTGCCGGTATCGCAGGCAAAAGCAGCCTGTGGTTGGACAGACGCATATAACCCTTGATAGACCATATTGCGCAAATCAAAAGGCAGGAACAAATCCCGGCCGTACAAGTTTGTCCTTGGAATTGTTGCCTTCCGTTGCTTATGAACTTGCTTGCAATCGTCAAAAGAGACGATCTGCTGCGAAAAAGGTTCCAGAAAAAGAGTTAATATGATGATGCAAGCGCCGAGAGACGATACAGTCACACCGAAGTCGTGCCAAAGCAGCGTGAGGGCGCCCCATGGCCCACGACTGGCCTCGTCGTAGATCTCGAACTTGGACAGGGGCTGAGGTGTCCGTAGAGTGGTCCATTTGATGTGGCTGATGCCCTCAGCAAGCACTAAGCCGCTGGATGCTTTTATGAGAACACTGAACGCTGCTACGAACGTGTTCACAGTCAGTCCGTATGGCCATTGAGGAAGAGGCTGGTTGTTCAGAGCGGACAGTGTCACCATGATGCCCACCAAGCCGCATATGATCAAGATACAACATCCTGCCTCCATCCACCATAGAAAGATCGATCGTTGGAGGCTAGACTGAGGTGATGTTGATTTCTGAATTGACGGGCCCTTCTTGAGAGATGCGGTATCAGAGTGCTCTTCCGTTAGATCCGTCAGTCCGCTACCGAGTTCGTTATCGCAGTAGTTGCGGAGATTCTCTACTGGCGGATGGAGTGTTGCATGGTCCTGCAAAGCGGTATAGTGCGCGGCAGGAAACAATGATGGTGCTTGTGTCATCGTCGAATTGGCGCAGGAGCGATTGACCCGTGTAAGGAAATAATTCAATAAAAAGACATGAGAGAAAAACATATGTTTACAAGGGGGCTGGCAAGGCGTTCTTGCCACTGCCAATGTTGGGGGCCATTTGCTCCAGTTGGAAAGGTGATTGCACCATTAAACGAGGCTGTAACACAATTACGGACATCCGAGATAAAGGCTTATTATAGTTGCGCCTACACCTCACCCTTCTCGTTCGTTAGCAAGACGCTACTTCCAAAGGTAGAGCAACGCACCTTCCTCCGCGGGATGCATTACAGCGAATGTACACGATAGGCATGCACCCTCAGGAAGTGCAACCATCAACAGTACATACTCAGCTTGAAATGAGTCTCGTTCGATGGCGTATCTATACGAGTCTAGCCTTCAATATTTGATGAAAGTTCATGTTTTTGGTATTCTTTACATTGATATGAAGACTGGATCTAACAACCGGTACTGTCGACAACGCGCATAATGCCATTCAATCAAATCATGCCAACAGAGCGCTCGCCTACAACCAGTTTACAGTCTGGACGCTAAGGAAATGCTAGAAGATTTCTCTACGACTCCCAGAAGTCACCAGCCAACCACCTGTTGACCATCTCGAGGGAAGCCTCGGGCTGATCGTAGGGGACCATGTGGCCACCAGCGTGCAGCCTCATGAAGGTGAAGTTACCACTCGACTTGACCTCACCAACCTTCTTGCCGTCGCCGTCAATCTTGAAGTCCTCCATCGCGGCGTTCTTGAAGCCCTTCTGGCCGGGCCACTCAAGAGCCTCAGTCCAGGCCTTGTTGCCGAGCCAGTTGCAGATATAGTCGGCATCACCAGCGTATACGAGAACGGGGATCTCCTTAAGAATGCCAGGAACGACGCGGTGGAATGGCTTCATCCAGTCACCGCCAAGGAGGAAGTTACGGTTGATGTCGAAGTTGCAAGACTCGTAGTTGCTGACCTCAGCACCGACAGCCTTCATGACCTCCTTCTTGTTGAGGTAGCCCTGAATCCAGTCGAGCTCGTCGTAGCAGAGGCTGTTGCTGCCGCAGGGCTTGCGAACGTCGTAGACGTTCTGGCCAGTACGCTGGTAGGGACCGATCATGGCGTTGTTGCAGTAGATGGATGCAGGCACACAGCTCCAGACAGACTCCGAGTTGTAGCAGTTCTCGATCAAACTCAGGCAGCGGGGCAGAGCGTTGTCCATGGACCTGCAGGAGCTCTCGTCCAAGACAGCGGGCCAGCCACCGTCACCACAAGCCATAGGGCGGTACTCTGGGTATTGAGTAAGACCATCGGTGAGACCGTTACCGATCAGGACAGACTGGAGGTTGATGTTGCGCTTCTTGTGAGACAGAATCTCGGAGGCAAACACGGGGATGTAGTGGCCAGCGTACGACTCGCCAGAGATGTGAAAGCTCTGCTCCGAGTACTCAGGGAACTGCTTGAAGAAGAGCGTGAGAAGGGCGTAAACGTCCTTGCCGGCGGCAACTGTGTTGCTGACAGAGCCACCAGAGTATGAGTAGCCAACGTTGACGGGCTGGTCAAGGAAGATGACAGAGGCGTTGCTGTTCCACGAGTAGTCGTTGTGTTTGATCTTCTGATCCTTGGTAATGGATGCGGGGCCGAGCTCCATGAAGAGACCCGTGAGCGAGCTGCATCCGGGGCCACCATTGAGCCAAAGGACTACGGGGTCGTTCTTGGGATCGTTGCGAGATTCAAAGAACCCTGTGGGATGGTCAGCGATGGTGGCAAATACGTGGCCATCAGGGTACTACTCACAGTAGAAGAGGTGCTTGTCCTCCTCGTCGTCATCAAGGTAACCGCTGTACTGCTTGACCTTGTCGACGCCGAGGACGCTGGGGTCGACGTGCTTTGCACGCAGGCTGTAGTTCTCAAGCTTGCCGTCGATCTCACGCTCCTTCTCGCCGTCTGCGTTCTCAACCCAGACGCTCTGGATGTCAGCGCCCTTGACGACGTAGTCCCACTCGGAGTCGTGCTTGCGAGTGTGAGGCTTGGGGTTGGAGAAGAAGGCGGCCTTCTCCATCTGTTCAGGGAACATCATGGCGACCTCATCCCAGATGGCGCGGGCCTCGCCAGTGAGGGACTTGAGGTTCTCCTCGAGATTCTGCAGCGGCTTTGTCCAGGCGCTGGTATCAAAGCCCTTGAAGGATTCGGGGCCCTTGAGGACCTGCTGCTGTGGGATGGCAGCGGACGCTGCTCCAAAGAGCAGGGCCGAGGTAGCTACCTTCATGGCGGCGTACGATGGGAGCTTCCGGAGCTCAACGATAGCTATGCAATGGGACGAATGACCACCCAATGAACTGAATCAAAGGGAATGGAGTATGGAGAAGAAAGGATGGATCAGTGGAGGGGTGTAGAAGATGGGGTATGAGTGATGAGGAGTGTGGGAGTGATGGAGCTTGGTAACCAGGCAACCTCCAGCCACCTCCATGACGAAGCTAAGTCTTATCAGCTGGGGTGCTCGGGGAGCTAGTCCGAGCGCGGGCAGCTCACGAGGCCGAACGATTAGCGTTTCAAGACGGGGGCGGCGGTTGTGGAAGCTCTCCCGAACGCCTCATCATTGCATCGAGGCATCATCATCGCTGAGCATGTGATGCTTGAGCTTAGACGTTGCATCCCATGCTTTCAATGCCGCCGTATTGCCAAACTTCAAGGTGAAGCCTGACGCCTGGCTTGGGGCGTTCCTGCATGACTACTGAATCCGGCTAGCGTGCCTTTTGTCAAGATGAGCCATACCCACGGCTAGAACGTCATTCTCTCCCCGCGCCGTCAGTGCGCAACATTTTATATCTGCGGCGCGAAAGCATCTGCACCTCAGAACACCGTTTGCGCATATTCGACGCACAAAATGCCTATCAACCAGCCGTCAAATCAGATCAAGCTCACCAACGTCTCGTTGGTGCGCATGAAGAAGGGTGTGTGTTCGTTCCTGCTACACGTTTGTGCCCTCCACTAAGACTGCAAAGGGAAGAAGCGCTTCGAAATCGCATGTTACAAGAACAAAGTCCTCGAGTGGCGCAACAAAATTGAGAAAGATCTTTCCAACGTCCTCCAGATCGAAAATGTTTTCCTCAACGTCAGCAAAGGGCAGGCGGCACCAAAGGCCGACCTCGACAAGGCTTTCGGCAAAAAGCCTATGGAGGAGATTATCCTCGAGATCCTAGACCACGGCGAACTTCAGGTGGGAGAAAAAGAGCGCGGCGCTGAGCTCGAGCGCACGAAGAATGAAGTCATCGACATCGTTGCAGGCAAGCTGGTTGATCCGAGGACAAAGCGTGTCTACACTACAGGCATGATCGAGAAGGCACTGGATCAGTTAAGCTCGCAAGCGCAGGCACAGCAACAGGAACACAAGGCCGGCACAGAGACACCGGACGGCGAAGATAAGGCGAAAGCCACGACATTGCCCAAGTGGAGTGGTATTGTTACCACAAAGTCTGCCAAGTCGCAGGCTCTGTTTGCCATGAAGGCTCTTATCGCCCACCAGCCCATTCCTGTCGCACGTATGCAGATGAAGCTACGGGTCAGCTGCCCCACCTCGGTGCTTAAGCAAGCCGTCAAGACTGCACCGAAAGCACAGGCAGACGGCGAAGAGAAGGCGGCTACAGGCACAGTCAAGGATACAATCCTAGCTTTCATGGAGAAAGTCGAGAGTCAGGATACCATGGGCGCCGAGTGGGAGACTGTTGGCCTGGTTGAGCCTGGCGCATTCAAGGGCCTCAACGAGTTTATAGAGAGCCAAACAAAGGGCCGAGGGAACGTCGAGGTCATGGAGATGGCTGTCGGTGCCGACGATTGAGTGGTGACACGTTGAAGAGCGAGTGCAGCAGTGTCTATCTCACATGTATGCTGTCGCTCGCCTCACGAACACTGTGCCTGAGCGCCTTACGCCTGTAGACTCCACGGCACGGGTCGTCCTCAACTATGCCCAGGCGCGTATGCCTGTACCATTCCCATCCGCCGGCCCGACCCATCTCAACTGTACCCGATGAAAAGTACACCGACGGAGATAGGCGTTGACTCGGACGCTAGGTGGAGGTGCGAGCATTATGCCTGAAGGCTGAGACGCAGGTGCAAAGCTCCAACTTGAACTCAATCGACCACAGCCATGGAGATGAGCTGAGCCATTCATTTGCGTGGCATCCAGATACACTCAACCTACGACAGTCCAACAAGATGTGTAATTTCTCCCCTCCACCCCAAATGTCCAACTTCATGCTTTCTAAAGTGCTGTACGATTTTTCTTGTGGCATTCCTTTAACGCGATCCAGGACTGTGCATATCGCGGTGGTGTCTTTTTGGTGCGCTGGCGCTACTACTCAGCGAATGGTGTGAGAGGCTGCATGCAAGGCGATCGATCCCCTGGTCACCACGTCACTCCAACAATGTCGCACTCGCGATTACCCCAAGGCCTTCTCATCGCCGCCTGATTTCCCGAATCTTCCAGTGCAGCTGTAGCCGCCGGCTTGATCTACAGCTGTCGCAGCGAAGGCCACACATATCCCGTCAACCCCAATAGGATACTTTCCATTAAGTCCACGTCCATCATTTTTCCGCCCAACGTTACCCCGTGAGCCCAGCATCATCTGGCACCAAGTTTGTTTCGCTACTTCAATACTTTCCATGTATCGTTCGATCACATTCTCATCCATCACGACACATCTCACCTATCGGATTACATATAGACTTCCATGCAAAGTGCGTTGTCCCCCCAACACACTGCATCTCGATCAATTTCCGCCCAGTGGTATCATACCCCCTTCCCCGCATTCCGTGATTGTGGACATTAGCGCTCATGTATAGCGCCTCATCTGGCGCGTGGGAGCGTGGCGTGGTTGCATATCGCCGCTGCAGGGCCAGCGAAACGGCCATCTGGATGTCTCCCAAGCGTGCGGAGTCGGAGGGCAAGAAAAGCGCTCATATAATATGCTTTGCCGCAGGCATAAAGTCAGAGGCCAGGATCAACCCTCTGTCCTCACTTCCCTCTTCCCACGGAACTTTAAGTAGTCTCAGTGGCGGGCAAGTCTCATTGACTCGAAAGTCTCACTGACTCGAGGTGCACTACATAGCACCATCATGTCGACCTTCCTCACAGTACCCCCGCGGACACCAAGCCCAAAGGTCCGCATACGCCCACAGTCCTTCTCGTTCGACTCCCCCTCCTCCATCACCAGACTCACCGCCACCACCCCGATCGAGGAATACCCCTTCTCCAAATCCACGGGCAACATCAACGTCACAAGAGCCGTGCCGCAGCACCATGTGCTGCTCCCGCTGCGCACCAAGATGAGCGAGGAATCCCTCTCCGACTCCTCCAGCAGCGCAATGTCCATCTCTACCGCCAGCTCGCCCACCGCCTCCTGCCACCGCCTCAGCCTGCGCGACCTCCCCGAGGGAAACCTGCTCGGGCTGTTCGAGCACGCGCCGCCCCCGCTGCCCGCAGATGCGCTCACCTCGCACCCGCCGCGCACTGTCTCCCCCCCGTATGCCCAGTCTGCCGCTAAGCGGCCGCGCCTCTCGCCGCCTCGTCTGGCCCTCCCGCCGAACGCCATCGATGGCGCGGCAGCAGTAGATATGGGACCCGCGTCCCCCTTTGCCTTCCAGGACCCCTCGTCCGCCATGACCAGCCCGTGGCTGGTGAGAGCCGTGCTGGACTTGCACGACGTGCACCGCCTGAGCTGGATGGAGATCAGCGACGTGATCGGCAGGGTGTATGGCGTGCGGACGAGCAGCGCGGAGGTGCTGGATGTGCTGAGCGGGAATGGGAGGGTGAGACGGTCGTGGTGGGATTGAACGAGTTCGCTTCTCACTAAGAGGACTGGCAATCCAACTGCCAGACGAAGACCGGTATAGTTTTTTCTCTTCTCACACACACTCTCTCTTCTTTTTCGAGACGTGAGTTTCCGTCATGGGCTTTCTTATTTGCATGGCTTGGGCGCAGTTCACGATGGCATCACGGCATTACGGTATCACTTCACGGCATTACCACTTACGGGACACTGCATATTCACGACGTGATGTGTGGGGTGCGTGTGGGTTGGTGTGGGGGGGGGGGTGGGGGGGGGGGGGGGGGCAACGTTGTACTATGTAGAGTACCCGAGAATAATCTTCAAGAACATTGCACTGCATACATCCGCTCTTCGCTGTCCAGTAGACACACATACACACATAAGCGCGTGCTGGGACTGCGGGATCATACATGATGTACTGTTTTCGAGCACGGCTGCAGCAGATTATGCGGTCAAGTTCATGCATCATGCACCCGCCGGCAAACAGCTGGCAGGTCTTGAGTGGCTGCGGGTGTGCAGACACAGCTGCCCGCTCCCGGGCGCCGTAGAGAGGTTGTTAGTCCCCCGTGGTGCCAATCGGAAAGATTGGCGTGCATGTGTACGACACGTTGGCAGGCAGCGAGGCGCTATGCGAATGCAGATGCATGTAGACAAGATGAACTTGGAATCGTTGGTATATTTTTGTGGTACAGGATCGGCTCTGCGCCCTGCCCTTCGTTGCCGTCCATCATTGGAAGCCGAGATGAAGTGTATATTCCAGCCAATGAATGCCATGTAAAAACACCAGAAGTGCACCACCCATTTCGTAAAGCCTTGATACACCACACCAGCCCATATGCTGTCCCCAGCCGGGAGCGCATAATATTTAGCCCTTCTTCTTGGAGACACCGACAGTGCGACCGCGGCGGCCGGTGGTCTTGGAGTGCTGACCACGGACGCGGAGGCCCCAGTAGTGACGGAGACCACGGTGAGCGCGGATCTTCTTGAGGCGCTCGAGGTCCTCACGGAGCTTGGAGTCGACACCGTTGGCGAGGACCTGAGAGTCCTTGCCGTCAACAATGTCGCGCTGCCTGTTGAGGAACCAGGTGGGGATCTTGTCTGCGAGGGGTCAGAGAAGGGCGTAGTGACAAGAGGGCGATCGGACGTACACTGCAGGGGGTTCTGGATGATGGTGACGATGCGCTCAAGCTCCTCAGAGGTGAGGTCACCGGCACGCTTGCTCAGATCAACATCGGCCTTCTTGCAGACCAAGTTGGAGTAGCGGCGACCGACACCCTTGATCTTGGTCAAGGCGTACATGACCTTCTGCTTTCCATCGACGTTTGTGTTCAACAAACGGATGATGTACTGGAAGCTGTGGCAAGTCAGCATTGCTGTTCGCACACGCATTATAGTCAAGATGTGCAGTCGTCGAGCGACTCGCAGGCCTGCGCCCAGAGTGCCACGCCGATGCAAGCATCCCTCCCGTTTCCAGACAGTATGCTATTCCTCCAACATTGTATGTGTTTTGTTCATCGCCCACGAAGATTGGGTTCCATGTCCTCCTCTTTCAGCATGCTATCGTAGATCGAGGAAAGGCCTTGCGTCGGGTGGCGGCCTCATAGAAGCGCAGGGGTGATGGCGAGTCGGTTCGGCAAAAGCATCGTTGGCGTTTTCAGTGCAACGCATTGCTGGGTACGTACTTAGACTTCTCTCCGGAGACGAGCGCTGTGCAGAAGTCAGTATGGCTGCTCAGTTCAGGCTTCTTGCGATCTGCAAATTTGCGATACCATCTCCTCGAGCGCTACGATTTTGCGTAACGCAAAAGAAGATGCCATCGCATTGCTGGATCGTACAGAATGCAGTAAGGCATGTACTCACACATGATGGCGGCTGCGGTGGGTTAGCTGTCGTTGGAAGAAACTCGCAAATGCCCTCTCGAAAACGATGGGGAACGCGCGCTCGTTTGTGGGAAGAAGCGAGCGATGTTCATTGGCTGTGCGAGTGGAGACTAGTCACGTGTCGTGCAGACCGGAACGCTAGGAAAATCCACCTCCCATGATCCTGTCTGTGTTGCGAGTCATTGAGGATGGCTTGGTGTTCAGAGCATCATCTCTCAACCTTACTTCTACCGAGCATCTCCTTGTGTCGTGCTTTGGTGGTCAATCAGCCTGTCGTTGCGCCTGCGCTCAACGAGCGGGCACGAGCGGGCAGTGCAAAGCCGATTGCCTGCTCCTGCCTTGCGCGCTGACCACCTTCAACATCAGCCTGACCTTCCCTAGCTCTTCTCCATGTCACCTCCCTGGGCGCCTCAGGAAATTTCTCTGACGACACTGTTGTCGTTCGCCTAAATGTACCGGTTGTAGCTCAACGCTCATATGAGCTTTAGGCGTAGTGGTCGCAGTCTGCTTCAATATAGCGTGTGATTGCGATGGCGCCCCTCAGGAACCACGCTCGTCAATTGATCATGAACTGCTAACTTTGACTGTACATTCTGCTCGGCTCCGTATCACCTCTCTCTCAATCGCGACTAATCTCACCAGATGGTCCTTCGTTGTCGATCACTTCCGCTTGTTGCTACCTGTACAGCTCACACAACCGTCTCTGCCATCAAGGCTAGACTAGTGTCACTAGCCCAACAGACAGAGAGGCGAAGCTCGTGGCTGTGGCTGTGCTGTACTCTCCTCGACCACCAATGTTGCCTTGTCGTGATATCGATACACGGGCAACTTCAAAAAGAGCCTCCCTATCCTGCCTTACAATAACCTGGCTTCAGCCTTCTCTAGGGTACTACTCACCGGCGACCACATCCTCTCACCTGATTGTCCAGTGCCAAAACTCAGCCTCTTCTGATCCGATTAGGCTACGTTGTGTCTCTCAACTAATCATCTCCTGTTCCTTCTGCAGCTATTGTCGGAGAATCCCATGAGTGGATCTTCAGCCGCGCGATCCCCTCACAGCGACAGAACTTCATCCAGTCACTATCCTCAACCAGACTTGACCAGCCGTAATGGCGAGAGTAGAGGTCAACCGGGGTGAAGAGCCTATGACGCCTTCGTTTGACAAAGAAATACGGGACGCCACAACTGATTCCAGGATCTCCAGGCGGAACTCGTCCTCTACTACTGGCAGCGGCAAACCCATTCCCCCTGGCCATTGGACTCTTCCCATATCTGGCAACTGCCCCAGATGCCGCCATCACCATCATTCCATCAAGGTTCACATCAAAAACACCGAAGAGGCAAGCGGCCTAGTTGACGTACATTGCGAGAAATGCAACAAACTGTGGATAGGCCCAGGTACTCTGAACGCCACCCGGATATCCCTGGCGTCTAATGAGACCATTGATCCGCCTCCTGAAGATCCTGAAGTTCGGACCGCTTTGTACCGTGCGATCCGTTCTGTAACCCGGGTGGCCATACTCTCTCCTACTTTGCCAGGCATCCAGGAAGGAACCCCTGGATTGACCCGTGAGCTATCTACACGCAGTCTGATGCAACACGGAGACCAAGAACCTGTTGGATCTCAGTACCCTCTTACCTCCTCTCGAGCAGCCACCAGCCCCGCAGCATCTTCTCCGAAACGGATCGAGAAATCCAAAAGGATTGGCACTACTGCTACTTTTTCTCGACATCTCTTGAGAGTGAAGAGCCGTGTCAGTCGCATGACAAAATACCTTCGTGAAGGTAGCCTTGTTACCAGCAGCGATAATAGGGAACTTAGTCAGAATGCCACCACCAACTCTGAGTCGTGGTCGATGGGAGTAGGACCGGCCTCATTGCGCAGCCATGTTGAGCACCCGGCTACAGATACTCGACCAGCTGCAGCTTTGGAAGCTCAAAGCCCGCTCTGCACGATTGATCCGGAGGCCATTGGAAGAATGACACCCGAACAACGATTTGTTTACTTCCGTTCTCGAATCACTGCCTTCAGTAAGCAATACAGCGCAATCCCGAAGACTTCACCGCAAGGGAGCGATCACTCCTACCCAGGCAGCGTCTCTTTGGACATGGCAACAATCCGCGATCACCTTGCTGGCATCGGACATGGCTACGATCAGCGTCTACCAAACGACTATCTCCGTAACAGTGACCCTGCGCTCCCCCGCCAGTCGCTGCAGATATCCGACACTCGCACATCAGAAGCAGATACTGTCGTCGGTGAGCAGAGACAGGAACCAATAGACCTTCTGAGAGAAGCTTTGCACAGAGTCTGGCGGTCATCTGTCGAGAGTGGTGTATATCAGGATCATTACAATAGCGCGGATCGTGCCGGTGAGCACAACAGGGGCTGAAGAATTCGCAAGAGGTGAGCGCTGGATTATCTGTCTCGACGCAAAAGCTAACACTGACGCAGTATGAAATGGCAAATCTCAGCAAAGGTAACATATTCATGCAAGCACCCCGCGAATGCTGTATTTAACGATTTCGGATTCTTGTTCATCTACATACGAACAATCCAAGATAGACTTTCCGCCTTACCATCATATCCATTCCCATAAAGTACCTTACCTCCGATGCAATTCCCAGTGACGCCCGAAGGTGATGTCAAACATTCACGGATGGATTCTCCAATTGTGCTTCACCGACTGACATGAACATCTCCCCAGTGCAAATCAAACCCCCCACCACGCCATCGCATCTGGAGTTCCTTTCGAAGCACTCACCGCTCCTCTTCAGACTCGCTCCCAGTATCGTCCTCCCCCTCGTAGTCAACAAAACCAGTTGCGTCAGGCCCACCATCCACATCATCGCCATCCTCGAAGTGAACGTGCTTCCCACCGCCATACTCAGATCTGTACACACTGTCGTAATCGGAACCCCCATTCGCCACCGCCTCACCCACTTGCCCAGAACGCGTTCCAGTCATACCACCCTGCTCCCACGCGAGCCTACGATAGCACGGCCTGCCGTGCTTCGCGTGCTCGTGGTACCGGCACCAAGCGCCCTCATATCGCTCCTCGATCTTCAGCGTGAGCTTCCTGCGCACCATGCGCAGGGAGGTGCACATGACATTGAAGAAGAGTTCTTTCGGCCAGATGTCGGGCTGCTGTGCGAGCTCGTGTTCCATCTTGTGTCCACCGAGCGCCATGGAGTCGGCCCACAGCAAGCGAGCGCCGCAGCCTGGGTCGGTGTTGTTGAAGAGATCATGAAGACGCTCGGAGCTGATGGCGGTGACGTCGCGGCCCATGCCTGGGTCTTCGACGTCGAGGCCGTAGTCTTGGACGTCTTTCTTGAAGCCCTTCAGGTTTTGGGCGAACAGCTTCTCAAGCGGCCGGTTCTCGCGCCACATGGAGTCCTCCGTGCTCTTCTCGTGGCTGCGCTTGTTCGCCTTCTGAAGTGCGCGGATCCAGGTGTCGGCTATGAGATCGCAGTAGTCCCACAGGCTTTTTTCGTAGCACTGAATGTAGAGCTCGATGAGCACGGCGGCGGTGTAATTCTTGGACCCCTCTGGGCCTGTGAGGTTAGGTAGGTCGACTTGAATCTCGGACGTAGACTGCAGAGCGTTGATGATGTTGGAGACATCGCTAGAAACGGGATCGGAGCAGCGGGGCGGTGGCGTGTCATCGCCTTGGACTGTGGTAGAGGAATCGTCGCGCAAGGGTGGGCTCTCAGTCACGATGGGAGCTGTTCGCGTCAGTCTGTTTGCGTTGGTACTAGTCCAAGCAATGTACTCACGTGGTGGTGAGACTGGCCTGGGTGGAGGTGAGCTCGCAATGTGGACGTGATCGTCGCCCTTCACTTTGGCCCTTTTAGCAGGCCTATTCATCAAAGCTGAACTAATCCGCGTGTCCGTCTCAGAACCGAAGGCCATGTCAGACGCATGGGACTTTGTCCTCTTTCGCGCACCGCGCTTCCTGCCCTGTTCATTTTCGACCGATTGCTCCTTGACCTCGAAGACTTCTACCTCAAGCGCCTCGTTGGGAGCCTCGTCTGGCGTTTGTGGCGCGGTTGGCGGTAAATGGTCTGCTGAGACTGACGCCGCTGTCCCTTCCCGAGGCTCGAGCTTGAAATTAATCTTGAGCTTCGGGCTTTGCAGGTATTGAGCTTTCGGAGCTGCTTGGGATTTTCGTAGTCGACTAGGCGGGAGGACCTTGCGTCGCTTGGGTGGCATGGTGGCTGTGCGGCGTCGATAGTGATTGATAAGTTTAGGTAGTTGAATAGCTCTGGTGATTAGACAGTTGTTAGTGGTAGTGAGTTGGTGGCTAGGTGCTGGAACTGCTGAATGAAATAGCGGTCAACCGCTATCTACAATGTAGATATTGCGCGGAGTGAAAGTGAAAGTGGGAGTGGGAGTGAAGGCTGCACTCCCTAATTGTAATTAGCCCCACTCTCGAATACTGCGAAACAGACCGATATCTAATCAAGTGAAAGAGCTTTTGCTTGCTGAAATCTGAAGCTCCATGCGCCGTATAATTCGATGTCACATCTAGAATGCTCCCTTGTTAGGGACTCGACCAGGGTCGTGAAAGGATACGCGGGTAAGAGTAATATATGTATCAGCACAATGCGAATCTGTCAAAGATGTGTAATGTTTTTAGAAGAAGCGGTGCAGTTCCGTCGCCGAAAAGAGTCACTCGAGCTCGAGGCATCTTGTGAAGCGTACAGAGGTAAGAACGAGCCACAGCCGACTTTCAATTTAGAAGTCGGTACCTGCACAACCGTCTCGAAAAAACAATCTCTCGTAACTGTTGAGATAAAAGTCCAACACAACTAGCCTTTGCTGACCCTCTTCTTTAGTATGAGTGGCAGAGGGTGAAGGTGCAGGGTGAAACAATCTGCCTGGTCCTGTAAGTAACGTTGGTACACTTCCTGCTGATCAGGCGCAAAAGACAACTCAAACTTCCTGATGATCATCGCGACAACCATGCGAAGTTGCATCATCGCCAACGGCTTGCCAGCGCAGCTGTAAGCGCTATAGGAGAACGGCACAAATGCATCTCGACGAACTATAAGATCAGGCTGCGAGGTCCAGCGTTCGGGCACGAATTCGTCAGGTCGGACGAATGATCGGGGATCTGCGAGTATGAGTATCGTTTGGGGCTGGTACAAGACAGTCATACCTCTTTGTAGTGCGAAAGTTGGTGTCGAGACCACAATGTTTCCTGGTATGTAGCGTCCAGCGATGATCGCCCCTTCTGGTGGCGTCAGACGCTGAAGTCCTCCAGGCACTGGTGGGTAGAGTCTCAGCGTCTCGTTGATTATACTCGACAAGCAGGGCCTGTCTATTAGAAGATGGTCGTCCACGACGTCTTCGTGAACTGGCAAGTTGGAGATCTCTTCGAACAGCTGTTGTTGGTAATCTGGATGCTGGCAAAGAAGGTAGCAGATGTTTGAGACAGTGATTGCATTTGTGTCAGCACCTGCGATAATAGCGAGTTGAGCTTCGTGTATGCCGTCGACTTCGAACGTCTCGGACTGTGACAAGTACGTGTACAAATCGGGCGAGATGTTCTTCATCTTCTGGAGTTAGTCGGGCCTCAAAAAGCGGTGCAAACGAACCTGTTTTCGCTTGCTCAAAGCATTTGCATACCACGTATGCTTGCGTGGTGACCTTATGCTTCTGAGCAGGTGCAGCACCCACATGTTCAACAGGGCAAAGCCAACAATCTTTTGACGCGCCAAGAATTCCCTGACAACTGGATTACGTTGCCTGGTCTCCAGTGACCTGAACGATTCTCCGAGTGTCAGATCCGAAATCACGTCGAAAAAGAGGTCCATCAGCAGTCTAGTGACATCAATAGGAGCGTCGACTGTAGCATCTTCTGTAAAAATACCCATAAGAGACTTGTAGTGCTTTATAACTCGTGGTGTGTATTCCTGAAGAGCTGATGAAAGTGTCAGAACTGATTGTGCATGCTGAGTACATGACAAATACACCTACCCCGAGGTTGGAACGCCTTGTCCCAAAATCGCCGCTGGTGCTTGTGTTTATTGTAGTCGCGATTGAATTGCAAGCTGTGTGCAGGATGTATCTGGTCGTAGAATTCGCCCTTACGTATTCTGTTTCTAGGGCCATGTATATCATTGACTGCATCTGCGCATCGTATTGACAACTCTCTAGGTCCTACAGACACGCTATTAGTCACTCTTACAATAGTGCTATACCGTCTTACTAATACGAACGAAGTCTCCATACTGATCGTGCAAATCCCGCAGCTTCATATAGAGCTTCAGATTGGGCCATTGCTCTCGGAATGCCCAGGCGGAGGATATTTGTGCAGCGAATGGTCCAGGAAAAGCCACCAAAGGATGGAGTATAAAACGATAGGCAATCATAGAGGAAAAAATGCCACCGGTCAATCCGCAGTCGATCAGAAAGGTCTCGAAGAGGCAGTTCGAGACAGAGTGATTGCTGGTGGAAAAGAAGGCGAAGAAGGTGAAAATATTGAATGAAATATAGGTGAGTATAAGCTTTGGGGAATGTCGATCCCATTCGGACCTCTTGAAGAGTAAGATGTGAGATAGGACCCCAGTGCAATAGACAAGAGCTAGCAGCATTCTCGTCATCTTGAAATGCTGTTTCGACGTCCAGGTCAGGAAAACTTTTTTTTTCAATATGTGATCAGCACATGTTTATATATAGTGGCTCATTTCTTCATACAACGCCTTGTTTGTCAAAATGGCACCAGGTATCGCTTTTCAAACCTGTAGCATTCAAGCTTCGCGTTTCGAGCTCAGATAGGCTTAGTGGCCGCAAGGAGGGGATACTACCGAGTCTTTTGTATAAGAGTCCAGCTGGAAATGGAGAACATGAAGAGCTCGAACTCAGTAGAGATGCGTGTATGCCGACGTTCATGATACTGAGGGTTCCGCAATAGCTCTGTTTGATGTGAAAGTCTGAAGGCGGAGCAGCCGGAGCCTGGACGAAGTAGTGGGTAATCAATTGATGCTAGGACAAATGTAGCTTAGATCAGTTGATAACTCCCAAAGGGTCAACGCATCAATCCTCCACGAACACATCTTTGACGATGATCAGCGCTACATCTTTAGCTCCGCGCCCATCGGGCTTGTTTTTACCTATAGGGATAGATGCAGGTAGCATACTTCGACGCGAGCCCAGTTGGTCAGGCAGTACCTCATGACGACTGTGCGCCAATGCTTTGTTAGAACACGACTGGCTGAATGAAGGAAATGCATCGCCGCGACGATTGAGCTTTCATGATTCACCATCCCATATGGGTACAACTTCGACAAAGACTGAGCGCGGTCAAGTTTCTGAACGAGCAACGGAGAAACCAGGCCGTTTTGTGAGGTTACGACCACGCATATATTGGCTCTTAATCAAATATCGGACAATTGTTTCAGAAGTGTGAGGTAGCCCAGACATTCGCAACCATCGCCCCGACATTCTACCATCACGATCCACAACGTCCACAAACTTTCGTACAACCTGTCGAACAATATTCGATCCACAGAAAGAGCACCGCATCTGGGGTTGTTCGTCATACGGAGCCACCGGCTATGTGCCCCGCCATACTATCGTAACGCGCATCCTATCAAATCCACCAATGCGAGTCAGTATTAATCTCCTAGTGTTCTGGACGACTTCAAGCTCCTGAGCTCCAAATTAATTGCCATGGATCTATTCAGGGCGAATGCCACAAGTGGCGACGGTCAAGATATCTCCGTGAATACCTTGCTGTAGATCACCTTCTCATCTCTTTACAAGTCTCCGGACCGTAATTGGAAATATGTATGAGTATATAAGGTCGTCTAAGCCTTTCCAAGCTTTTGCAGTTCACCAAGCTTCACACTACAGTTCCACAGCCACTGCTTCTCTCATACAGATAACAACAACATGAAGCTGTCAACAATAATCACCTTTGCTAGCACAGCTGCTTTCGCTGTAGCAGCGCCTACCAGCCCAGCTTCTGGACTCTCGAAGCGCGCTGACTTCTGTGGCCAATGGGACAACCAAGTCCAAGGCTCTTACACAATCTACAACAACCTCTGGGGTCGCGATCAAGCCACCTCTGGCAGCCAGTGCACGGGCGTTGACGGCCTCAGCGGCAGCACGCTCAAGTGGCATACCAAGTGGTCTTGGGCAGGCGGGTAAGCTAACCATCAAGATAGTCCATAATCACTCTTATACTTACGCCTCATCAGTGCTGGACACGTCAAATCGTACGCCAACGTCGTGACCAAGGTCACCCAAAAAGCCATTTCCTCGATCTCCTCGCTGCCCTCGACCTGGACCTGGAACTACACTGGCTCCAACATCATCGCCAACGTTGCTTACGACATCTTCACTGGCGCATCTGCCACCGGCTCCGCCCAGTACGAAGTCATGATTTGGCTCTCTGCTCTTGGCGGCGCAGGCCCCATCTCCTCCACCGGCAGTGCCATCGCCACCGTCACAGTCGCCGGCAAGCAGTTTAAGCTGTATAAAGGCCCCAACGGACAGATGACCGTTTTCTCGTTTGTTGCTGTCAGCCCGATCAACAGCTTCAACGGCGATCTGAATGCGTTCTTAGTATACCTTCGTAGCAGCCAGGGCCTGCCCGCCAGCCAGATCCTCCAGTCTGTTGGTGCAGGTACTGAGCCGTTCTCTGGGTCCAACGCAGTCCTTACAACCACCGCATTCACTCTGTCTGAGAAATAAGCGAGCGCAGCGAGTGCTGTCGACACGGTTGTCGCGCTTTGATTCTTTGTATATATTTGCCTTGGTACATATCATGAACGATATCTGTTTTCTCACTTAGATCTTTCACGCTTTGGCTTATGTGAAGAACGTGTTTTTCTTCAATTATACAGGTCGATCAAATTTAAGTTCTATTTTGCAGTGCTTGTGTTGTACCTTAAACAACGAGCTTCACTTTGAGCTTATCTCCGTCCACTATCTCTTTCTTCATGCTTTCTAGCTTCTCAACGTCCCATGTCGCGCTTACATATCTAGATAACTGTCAGCTCCTATCATGACGATGTTCTGCGCTCACCACCTACCTTCCATTCAACCAATCCCTTTTCTGGCTACTAAGCCATACCACAAACCCACCACAAAGCTCTGGTGTATCGATCAAAACTTCTAAAGTTAGTGCGCTCTCATCACTATCATCAATCAACTCACAGTCTTTGATCTCCTTAATCACATTCGCCAACTTAGTGACCACTGCACCAGGGTGCAGTCCAACAATGTTGACGCCCTTGTCACCATACTCAGCTCCGATGAACTCGCTCAGTCTCTGTAGCGCCAGCTTGGCTACTCCGTAGGAGCTGCCGCCTGGTGACACCATGACTGCGCCGATGGAGGTCACATTCATCACGTTGACATGCGTCTTCTGCGTCTCCGCGGTCTTGACAAGTAGTGGCAGGAACGCGTGGGTGAGCAACAACGGCCCGTGAAGATTGACCTCGAGTACCTGCCAGTAATCCTCTGGGTCAGTCTCGCCGACAGGTTCCCAGGGGCGCGAGAGTCCAGCGTTGTTGATCAAAATGTCCAGACGTCCGAAGGATTTTTCGATGCTTTGTGCCAGCGTCTTCACTGCTGCTCCGTCTGTGACGTTGAGCGTTTCCTTCTTGACAGTTACCTTGGCATTGGTCTCTTTGATTCGCGCTTCGACTTCGTCTAGCTCGCTGGGTGTTCGTGCACAGATGATGATTGTAGCAACATTTGCGCGAGCGTACTGTATGGCCATTGACCGTCCGATGCCACGCCCGGCGCCGGTAATGAGGACCACCTTCCCAGGTTGCTGGAGGCTGTCAGTCTTTGACACGTCGATGGCTGGGTAGATGTCATCGCGAAGGTTTTCGAAGCCGGGAAAGTCGAAACCGCTGGTTTGTCGGGAGGGGTGTTCCATATTTGTGTGAGGAATATCGATCTGAGCCTCGGAACTTTCCTGTTAAGATTGACTGTTAAATTTAGTTGTGACGGAGCAACGAAGGGCGCTAACCTGGATAGGCAATTATTGTGAAAAGACTTTCTTGGAAGCGAGATGGCTACACTCAACTATAAGAATGCAAGAAAACCTACGTACCTTTCACACCTGTACAAGTACCCCATTTTATAATCGCGTCATTAAGCACAGTAACTGATCCACATGTGGGGCTTTGCTCCAGCCGCGCACAGCCGCACCCACGTTTCCATTTCCAATACGGATTTAAGCACCGTCAACCTCCGAATCCCGCATGACCAACACCATGCCATCACACTAACGATAAGCCTCGTATAACATGTTCGGTGCATATCCTTATCCAATTGCACCAATCAAACAAACCCAACGGCATACACACATACATTTGCAAGCAGCTGATCTGGTGACGAAGACAGCGTGTCGTTCCTTGCCTGCTAGTGTGATTGTGTAATATCCACAACGATGGGGCAACGAGGTGGGTTCTTCACTCGGCAGTTGACCGGCTACTAAAGATATATTTCAAAATCTTCTGTTTCCGAGTTTGATTTCATTCCATGGCTTTAAGATATACAAAAGACGACCGAGACATCACTAAACAATATGTGTGAAGACGGGAAAGAGACAAGACAGCTTGTGCGAGCTACCACATTCATTATGAAGACCCTCAGTTCAGGTCTCAGTCTATTCTCTTTAATCCTATGGCTCCTAAGGACTGTTGCATCTACAAATGATAAGGTCCCTAACACCACGAAGCAGGCCCAAAAATGTATCCGACGCACGCGCCTCCGCTGTTGAATACCGCGACACTGTTACGTCTGCAAATGTCATGCGTCTCAAACGTTGGCCGTCTCTTCATCTTCGCGTTCACTTCAAAAGCTGAAGAAGCGACAGGCCGCGTTTAGTAGATCTCGGAGGAAGCGCTGCACCCTTGCAGCCACAGTATCTTATGGTTTAGTTTGATTACTAGATGCTGCAGGTGGGTGATCAGGGATGCTCCTACCTTCCACATTTTCGCTAGAACCGGCTTCGGGAGAGTCTCCGGCAGGGATTGCGGTCTCGGGCGATGCTAGATCGTCGTGGACCGAAGCTTCTCTCGAACCGGCTTCATGGGAGTCTCTGGTAGTGGGTTCGGTTTCGAGTGGTGCTGGATCGTCGCGAACTGATGCTTCTTCACCACGGCTACGTGGCTCCGATTGACACGAAGGCTCTTGAGTATCTGGTAGACTCGGTTCGGTATCAACAACAGTAGTGCTGCCTTCAGTTCGTCTGTCATTTCGGTGTCGCTGTGGGCCTTCTCCAGAATTGTCTTGGAACATGCCAGGATGTGCGGGCGAGATACTTGGAGTAGCAAGACCTGCCTCTCGAGGCCTGGGGAGAGAGACCTGTCGCGAGGGGCCAGCAGAACCCTCAGGAGAGTGCTCATGCTGACGGACTCTGGCTTCACCCTCGCCTGGTGTTTGATCGTCTTGGGCCGCTGCTTCTTGACCGCTGCTCTCTGGCTCCTGTGGCTGAACATCACCAGTACCTCTCACTTCCTGCCCGTCGCTTACGCCGGTGAAGCGCGATGAGGCATCTTGTACACGGATTGCCCTACCCCCACTCCCAGGCCATCCTCTCTCGTCGGTAGGCCTCTCGTCGGCAGGCCTACCGACAGGTCTACTGCCCGCCATGTCGCCGCCAACATCGGATCTCCAGTTCTGGATCTGTTCTACTCGTTCGTTGCTCAGGAATGCATTTGAACGTGGGGCCGGCGTGATGGCGTCCGGATCAGAGGAGCCGGAGGGATGTTTGGCTTTGTCGTGACACTTTGGGTCCGGAGAATGTGATTGGCAATCCTTTGAGTTATTACGTGACTTACTCATCTTGGTTGGGTGCATAGAACGACCCCGAGTGACGGACTGGGTGCATTATATGGACTTCGTCGAAGAGAGTTGCTTGCTCAAGACAATGGACAGCGCTTGCAAGATCAAAAGGTTTAATTTGTCATTGGAAACATACTTGTTCCATCAACAATGAGGAAGTAAGCCTCAGAACCATCGTACCCGCGATGGAGCAGCTCTCTAACTCTACTCTACGTTGTCCTGCGAGGTTTGACATACAAAATTGGTACACAGACAAGTTGTGTTTGCGGAGCATCCTGCAAAGGATATCCGCTGCCTACAATGAGAAAAGGCTTCTTCAAGATTCCATTCCTATCGACATCATCAAACACGATTGCGGTTTGCTGCATCGCATCCTCGACATAGCAAGGCAGTGCTTGTGGAGCTTTTCTGGTATCTGGTTTGTGCACCATGCCATAAACCTTGATGTTCGGCTGCAACATGGTCAGCTCGAGCTCCTCCAGTGTAGTGGTGTAAGCGTCGCTGTAACTATTGTTATGAAATTCTTCACGAAGATGTTTTCCAGGGGGCGCTTGATACCCGCTGCTGGGGACCCAGGCAACCAGCGACTCTCGGTAGCAGTGGTCGAATGACAGAAAAGGGCCGGGTATGGTACTAGACGACACGGGGTCGGTGCTGTTTGTCAGTGATCGTTTGGGAGGCTTGGGGACCTTGCGAAGGAGGTTGCGGATCATGTTCATGTCGTGGCGATATACACAATCTTTGCAAGGAACTTCCTGTACGATGTAGTAGCCAGAGCTATGATATGTGTGGTCAATTCTTGGGCAAGTGTCTAAAACACTGTGGCAATGCTTTGTTTTGTTTGTGTTCAGATGAAAGGCCATATCTCCAAGTCTCAGTTTTGCGCAGATGTTTATCGCCATCTTGGACCACGTTCCGGCAGGCGACCTTTCACATAGCAAAGTGACAGGGTAATGACTATTGTGATTTTGTTAAGGTTAGAAATCATAATCACTATTGTACCCTCCATATGCTGTAAATTTAGGAACTGTAGAAGAACCTTCATGAATATCATTCGAACATTGTAATCTGTCAACGAAGCCTGCGCACAGGGTTCGCTACGCCAAAACGCCTCCAAACCTAGAACCTTTCCATATTAGACCTTCAATCCAATTGTTATATGTGAGAACCGTGCGCCATATTCCCCTCTTACGGCGCATACGCCTTAGGGACATAGTTCAGCTCACTGACACTCCCCTCCTCAACACCACCGTTCTTCCTCAGTTGCCTCGCAGCATACTTGTCTGCAACCCAGCACACAAAGCTCAGCACCATGCTGAAGCCCAGCAGCAAGAAGGTGACAAGAGTGCCCCAGAGCGCGAACTTGCTCTCGCGGCAAACAGCTGCGAAGTTGCTGTTGCCCATGTTGGACGGGACGTGGAGATCCTGCCTCAGCGGTGACGAGTGCTGGTACTTGCACGCCCATGTCTGGATGGTGTCGATGTTGGGGGTCTGGCGGTTGAGGATGTGGGCCCAAATCGTCGTGATGAGGGTCAAGAGCAGGGAAGGCAGAATGGTACCAAGAGCGAGTGCGGCGCGGAGAGTGTGCTTTTGCTGCATCTGGGCGTGGTGTTAGCTGCATCCAGGATCATGAGGCTTTAGGCAACTTACGCTGGGGAGGAATGAAGCGACGAGGAAAGCGCTAGACAGCACAAGCGCAATGACAGATGATGCGATGAGTGCTTTTGTTCCATGTGTATCGAAATGTTGCGGCCACATGGGAAGCCACCATGGGTTGGATGTTTGTTGTTTGTTGAAGACATCGAGTGTGTGCGCGGCGCATCCAAGGATAGCCAGACTGAATACAACAACAAGACCTGTGAGAACAGTCTGCGCGAGACGAAGGGGTGCCGGATTGATCTTCATGTTGACGGATTTACGATTTGTCCCTCAGTGATTGATTGTAGATGTTCCGATGCTGAAAACGGGAGTGCCGGTCCGTATGGCAATGTCGACGCTCGAATGTATGTATAGGAAACGTTTGTACAGGAGTACCTGACCCTTGAAACAAATGAACGACTAGAGAATGAAGTTGCCTGTGAGTGCCTGAATGTTGGTGATTAGAAGGGGGGTCAACCATGCTTTAAAACAAAGTGGTCGCAGACGTTGTTTCAAGCCCACCAACACCCCATGCGGTTATGGCAGGTCCCAAAATAGCCATTTGGAGGTACAAAACTGACGATCAACTGCATTGCCGCTTACTTGGGGTCGAGGCAAGTCGTTTGGTAAATTTGTTGGTACTGTTCAGCGCGTAGACGCATGTCGGCACCCCAAGGTTAGGCTTTGGTGTGATCGTTGCAGCCGATTCTTCCGAGTGGAGCTATTTGTGATATTTGGCCTCAGAGGCCTGAGATAGGGCCTGCTATTCGTTCAGCAATTCATCTTTAGAAGTGCGGTTGAGCACTATGGCTGTCGTGTCGCCCTCCTTGCAGCATAAGCTAATATACATCTGGCTACGGGCAGGAAAGGCGCCAAGATCTGACCAATGAAAACCCAGAACCGCTTACTGCGAGGAATGACAAGGATTTGAAACCAATCGATGCATGGACAGCGCTTCGAGGCTCAGCGCTTAGGAATTGGTGGGTCCTCAAGGACGCCGCGATCTGATTCGCCGAGAAAGAAATGCAAGACTCCCATCAACGACTACTCAGGAGTACACTACACCATGAATACATGGTGCACTTTTCACCGGTACATGCGAAAAGTGAGAGAAGTCAAATGAAGAACGAAGATTTGGGTTGATCGATACAGTTAATTTGATACCCGCTTCTTGATTGCAGCTGGTAGCGTTATGTGATCCTGTGTATTCGAAATCTATCCGGGTCGATAACGCCATGGAAATGGTCGAACGCTCGCGCTACGATGCTGGAGCAAACAGTAGGTCAGGGCTCAATCGAAAGCGCCCTCGATATGGCGCAGTGCTACAATCCTATGGCGTCTCTACAATTGACCAGTGATGCCGCCGCCACTCCCGCCGAACCATCTTCGCTTCCCAGCTGCCTGCGCAGCGGTTGCTTTGCCTTTCTTCGCCGCTTGTAGAGGGTGCTCCTTCTCCCATCTCTCGTCAGCCCGAAACGAAGTCATGGCATCTTCTAAATTGTAGCTGGCTTGTTCGAGGTAGAGAACAGCCACATCGTACCTGCAGCTTTGTCAGCTACTAGCGTTTCTCCACAACATGTTTGCACCCTGGTAGGGACTCACTCAGCGACTTTGCACCTTACCATGAACTTCCTCAGCTTGGTCTTCTTCAGCTCCTCCTCTTCACCCTCCAACGGACGTGGGCTGAGGCTCACGCCGCCTTTGTAGTACTCCCCAGGTATCAATATCGTCCTTCGTGCCGCCAAAAGGTGGTCTGCAAACATCTTGTTCGTCCTACGCAACACATCTGGAGGTACACCGTATGCGAGAGATAACGATGCTATCGAATCGTTGTTCTGATCGACGAAGTGGAGGACATCTGGCGCGTTCTCTGTGCTTGCAGCCTTCTCTGGTGGGGGTTGTAATCCGTTATGCGCCGTATACGGCGGAAGCTCATCGTCTACTTTCTCGTTGTTATGTGGCGAATATGTAGGAGGTTCGCGTAAACCCTGCGCTGGTAACGGCGAAGGGCCGGTCGATATCTGGCAGAAAGGGCAGTAAGTTGCGAAACGAGGGTTATCTGTCAGACAACGAGCGCATATGGCGCGACCGCAGCAGTCAAGTCGGCGCTCGAACTGTGATGGTTTCTCGGTCTTCTCATTGTAGGTTGGAGGTATAGACGATAGCAGTGTAGCGCAAGTGCAGCAAGCTTCAGACGAGTCGTACTCTCTCATGGCGAAGAAGAAGAAATGTCAACACCAGGTGCGGTGAACGGTAATCAAGACGCTGTGGTATGGAGGCGAAGATAGCACGTCATGACTAAGGACGTGAGAGCACGTGAGGGATGCGCCGGGTGGCAAATTCCGTGAGGACAGCTGCTCACATATCGCGCGCGCACCATGACCGTACGCAAGCCCTACAACTATCAGGCTTCACACAATCGTAAAGGTGGAGGTGTGCAAGGCCAGCGTCCAAATGGAGGGTTGGTCCAGGGCTCCACCGCCAAAGACGCACGGACCATACGCACAACCCATCTGCTAACCGAGCCCGAAAATGCTGCTACCTCGAACTTTTCCACCGCAGGCACGCACTTCCCTCGCTACCCCATCCGCATCCTTACGAGGTATGTTATGTTTGTTCCGATGAGTGCCCTTCAGAGAGCCAGGGGAAGCAATCGCGCCCGTCCGAAAGGATAGGCCTGACACTGCTCCCCTCTGCGACAAGAGCTGAAGAACCCTTTAAAGCTGCTGGCTGAGGGCACTCTCCATGCTCTGGCATCTGGAGGCTAACCACAATTTCTATACAGATACCTCAGTCGCCCCTCGCCATTGAGAATCTTCGATAAACCGCCAATATGGTCAAGACTTCCGTTCTCAACGATGCGCTCAACGCCATCAACAACGCCGAGAAGGCCGGCAAGCGCCAGGTCATGATCCGCCCTTCCTCCAAGGTCATCGTCAAGTTCTTGACCGTCATGCAGCGTCACGGTACGTCTAGTCCCCTCTGTTGCGCATACATCTGGTTCTTCGCCCCCCTCTCCGGGCTGATAACTTCCCAATGATCCTGTCTTCTCTACGGTCTTTGGGCTTTAAGTGTCCGGTATATCAAATGCGTAGAACTTACACATCCTCGGAACCCTTCCATGATGTCCGATGTTTATTTTTGCGCAACATACCAAAATCTGTACACGGCTGACAGTTTCTCAGGCTACATTGGCGAGTTCGAGGAGGTTGATGACCACCGCAACGGCAAGATTGTCATCCAGCTCAACGGCCGCATCAACAAGACCGGTGTCATCTCCCCCCGCTACAACGTCCAGCTCCGCGATGTCGAGAAGTGGGTCGTCAAGCTCCTTCCTTCCCGTCAGTTCGGTTTCATCGTCCTGACCACCTCCGCCGGTATCATGGACCACGAGGAGGCTCGCCGCAAGCACGTTGCTGGCAAGATCCTCGGTTTCTTCTACTAGACTAGTCTTGGAGTGCGCGATGTGGAGGGATGCATATACCCGGGCTTAGCTAGGCATGAAAACTGTTTGGCTAGGTATCCATCACGGCCCTGCTAGATGAAGAAATGACCAAAAGTTCATGACACTTGAAAAAAAACATGGAGCTGTTGATTTGTGCCATTGTGACGTACTCTCTTTGCTGCAGACCTGGAATCTTGTTGACATACATGTGACCCCTGACAGCTTGTGAGATGTTCAGCATGGAGTCCATGGTGATGCTCGGACACCGTATCATCGCCAAACAACTGTGCATGTCGCCGATGGGCAACACTCTGCTTTCGCCTATTATTTTTTTTGGCGCGGGTCGGTTTCCGAGAGAGTGCCAGTACAGATGAGAATGCGTTGTGGTGCATGTGTGTGAGATGTTCCAAGTTCAGATGCTGGAATCTGGAGTGTCTACAGAACAATTGTTGATCGTCAGGGTCTAGTCTCTCAACGATGTGTTTCTTTGGGACCGAATGCAAGGCTGTGCTAGCCATGGCGCATGTGCGCGACGTCCAACCCGTTCCTAGAGCGGGCACAGCAGAGTTTGTGATAGGCCCGAGACACGGGAAACGTAGCTATGTACGTCAGGGGAAGCCCCGCTACCGAATGAGCGCGAGCTGGTAATGTGAAGCAAGCAAAAGTCCAGCTTCTCGCTCGATCAGACCTCCAGTGACTCCTGTGTTTTCGTTGTACACACTTTGGACATCTCCAGGCCGTTTACCCCTCCAACCTCCACATTAGCCCAGGCCGTGCTTCTTGGCCGGCAACGGGCGCCCGCTGTGCCCAATCACAGCTGCCATGGAAGGGTGAGTGCTTTTGCTCCAGTCGCGTGTGCTGTACGACGGTGGGGTGGAATGCACATGTCAGACTGAGACTGAGACTGAGACCAAGACTGACGTTTTCCTCGCAGACACAAGCGCTCCAAGTCGCAGAGCGTCAAACACATGCTGAGCAGGGTGGCATCCAAGACGGAAGGAACGTCCACGCCTGCAGCAGGCAGTACCACAACCAACACGGCCAACAACTCGCCGCCCAACTCGTCGCAGGCTTCGCTGGGCTCTCCAGTGACAGGCCACCAGCGCAATTTCTCCCAGAAGCTCGCTTCAAGCAAGCCGCCTGCCATGGACGCTACCAGCGAGGGCAGTGGCAGCAGCCAGAACCC
Source organism: Epicoccum nigrum (assembly GCA_002116315.1). Taxonomy (NCBI): domain Eukaryota; kingdom Fungi; phylum Ascomycota; class Dothideomycetes; order Pleosporales; family Didymellaceae; genus Epicoccum; species Epicoccum nigrum. Next base: position 823,259 of record KZ107845.1, on the reverse strand, counting down.
CGCAGCCCCATCGTCGCCTACGATCAAAGGTGGGTCGATCGAGCAGTCGGTCAAGCTGTTCCGTGTCTTCGAGGCGTTGCGCAATGGCGACACAACCGCCATCTCGAGGGCCATACGTGAGCAGTCGACCCCGGGCGACCCCGAGGGCGGCAGGACGTCGCTCTCGCTCCCCAACGCGCGTACAGAGGGCACGTCGATTCTGCACCTTGCGATTCAATGTGCAGAGCTCCCTGTCATTGAGTTCGTGCTGTCCAATGCCGGCGCGCCCAACTCTCCCATCGACGTAAACGGCCGCGATCGTGACGGCAACACCCCCCTCCACCTTGCAGCCACCCTTGGCCGCGCCCCGGTAGTACGAATCCTGCTTGATCAGCCGGGCATCAACGACTCTGTCACCAACTACAACGGCCAGACCGCTTTGGATCTTGCCCGCACACCAGACATCTTCCAGCAGCTGCAGCTGGCCCGCTCCATTTACATCGAGACCAATGTGAAGAGGATACAGCAGCTGGTGACTTCTGGTGACTTGGATACGCTCGAGTCGGTTCTGCAAGATACACACATACAGACTACCTTGGATGTCAACGGTGGAGAGTTTGCCACGGATCCCACCGTCATAGAAGCTGGCGGCACCCTTTTGCACCAGGCCGCCAAGAACAAGGATGTGAAGCTGGCTCAGCTGCTGTTGCTGAACGGCGCAGACCCATTCCGTCGTGACCGCAAGGGCAAGCTTCCGCAGGACTACACCAAGGACGACCGCACGCGTGCCATCCTGAAGCGATCGCCTGCTGCCGCCGCTGCTCAGCGAGGGATTCAAGAAAAGACTATTCTTGCTGGCCAAGCACAGCCTGGGGCTCCCGCTGAGAGCAGCGGGATGGGCTCTAAAGAGTCGCGTGAGATGAAGGGCTACCTTAAGAAGTGGACCAACTATACAAGCGGCTACAAGCTGAGATGGTTTGTGCTAGAGGACGGCGTTATGAGCTACTACAAACACCAAGGTAAGTCCTTACTTCGACAGTGACTGATGCAAAGCGAGTTGCTAATTATTTACGTAGATGACACTGGCTCCGCATGCCGTGGTGCCATCAACATGCGCATCGGCAAGCTCCACATGGATCCACAAGATAAGCAGCGTTTCGAGATTCATGGAAAGTCCTCAGTCAAGTACCACTTGAAGGCTAATCACCAAGTCGAGGCAAAACGCTGGTACTGGGCTCTGAACAATGCCATTCAGTGGGCCAAAGACGAGGCTCGCGAGGAAGAGAAGCGTGCAACACAGGATCAAGAAATGCTGAAACAAGCCAAGGTTGAGCTCTTGTCTAAAGAAGGCGACTCCTCGAGCTTGAGCAGTTCAAGGATGACCGGATCTCGAAACCTGGCCACTCCATCCTCCCACAACCTCGGCGTACCGCTTACAAGCCTTGACACCACTTCACGCACGGCAGTCTCATACACTGAAGATCCCGGCAGCGCGTACGAACCCAGCTTAGGGGCGCCTGAGCTCAGTAGGTACGCAAGCCAGATGGGGGCGCCTACAGTTGACGACGATGATGACGATGACTACAATGACGACGACAGCAGCCGTGAAGTGAAGCCTCACAACAAGGACGCTTTCAACATCACTGCGCAGTCCGCGAAGCTGCAACTCGATCTACTGACTTCGGTGTCTTCTGCGCTGCAAGCCGAGAAAGCAAAGAACCCGACTATGCAGATCGCTGACCCTGCCATGACGCAAGCTCTAGTATCATACGAGTCTGCTATAGGTAATCTGAAGGGTCTCATTGGAGACTTGCTTCGCATTTCCAGGGATCGTGACGCATACTGGCAGTATCGTCTGGAACGTGAGGCCAACGTGCGCCGCATGTGGGAAGATAGCATGGCGAAGGTCGCGCGAGAACAAGAGGAGCTAGAGCAGAAGATTGGAGAGTCCGAAGAGAAACGGCGAAAGACAAAGAAAGCCTTGAGGGAGGCTTTGGAGGAATATGAAGTACCCAGTGCTGCCGCTAAGGACGATGATGAATTTGTGGAGGCACCTGAGAACGAAGCACAACAGGAGGACATAGCCCAATCAAAGCCAAGTGTATCTGGCCAGATAAAGAGGAAGGCTACACTTGCAGACCTAGCTGCGGACTTCTCGGATGATGAGTCGGAGGACGACGAAGAGTTCTTCGACGCCGTCGGTGCTGGCGAGGTTGAAATCGTAGAGATGCCAGGGCTGAGCCAGAGCGAAGATAGGAAGCCAAGCGAAGCACCACCTTCTGGCGCGACTGGCGACATTGTCCAGCGAAAGCAGGCGGAGGTTGCTACAGGATTCAAGGGCTATGAAGACGGGCCGCGACAGAAGCTTGCCATGGACGCTGATGACAGGCCGAAGATCTCGCTTTGGGTAAGTTTGACCAACTATCTTCTCTTCATTTATCACTAACGCTACGCAGGGCATTCTCAAATCTATGATTGGTAAGGACATGACAAAGATGACTCTGCCTGTCTCCTTCAACGAGCCCACCTCTTTGCTTCAACGTTGCGCCGAGGATATGGAGTACACAGACCTCTTGGATGTTGCTGCTGAACGCGAAGACTCTAGCGAACGGATGCTCTATGTCGCTGCTTTCGCTGCCTCTGAGTATGCTTCAACCATCGGTCGTGTTGCGAAGCCTTTCAATCCTCTCCTGGGAGAATCGTTTGAGTATGCCAGGCCCGACAAAGGCTTCCGCTTCTTCATCGAACAAGTCAGCCATCACCCGCCCATCGGCGCCGCTTATGCCGAAGCTGCTAAGTGGGACTATTGGGGCGAGTCTGCCGTCAAGTCTAAATTTTACGGCAAATCTTTCGATATCAACCCGCTCGGCACCTGGTTCTTGCGCCTCCGGCCCACCGCAACCGGTGGCAAAGAGGAGCTCTACACCTGGAAGAAAGTCACATCCTCTGTCATTGGTATTATCACCGGCAACCCAGTGGTCGACAACTATGGCCCTATGGAAGTCAAAAACTGGACTACAGGTGAAACGTGTATACTGGACTTCAAACCGCGTGGCTGGAAAGCCTCTTCTGCCTACCAATGTATCGGAAAAGTGTGTGGGGCAGATGGTCGCGTTCGTTGGTCTATCGGTGGTCGTTGGAATGACAAGATCTACGCGCGCTTCACACCCGGATTCGAAGATGCAGATATTGACAAGGGCGGCAAGGCAAGCAAGCACGATGATAACAAAGCTTTCCTTGTCTGGCAAGCACACGAACGCCCCACCGGTATTCCCTTCAACCTCACACCGTTCGTTGTCACTCTCAACGATCCAAACGAGAAGCTGCTACCCGTCATTGCGCCGACCGATACGCGTCTTCGCCCAGACCAGCGGGCAATGGAAGACGGCGCCTATGACTTCGCAGCGACGGAGAAGAATCGCGTGGAAGAGAAGCAGAGAGCAACGCGCAAGAAGAGGGAAGAGCATGGCGAGGAGTTCGTGCCGAAATGGTTCTCGAAGTCAAGAGATCCCACAACGGGCGAAGAGTTCTGGGAGTTCAACCACGAGTACTGGAAGATCAGGGACCAGGTCGCCAAGGGCGAGACGACTTGGGAGCAGCACGGGTTGGAAGATATTTTCTAGACTTGGGGGTGCTAATTACTGTACAAACGAGGACTCTGTGGAGTGCTAAGTGTATAAGCTTTATTACGAAGCGCTTGTCTTTCTTCCTATTCCATACGTAGCAATAAAATCTCCAACGCCGCTTTCACATCGCCAATTTACATCATTAGTTTATATCACCGATTCACATCGGCAAACAGGTATCTTCCGTCACCCAGTTCCTGTGTCTCCCCCTTGCAGCAAACACCCAGATTTTGTATATATTGTCATCTCCATCTGTCCGTCTATCTCATTTACTATATCCACAAAGAGCACACAACATCATCTACATAAGAGCGGAGATGTATTCAGCCACTCATCAACATACTACTACCCCGCAGCAACTCGAGGATGTAGAAATGGGTACACTGTCTAGAGCAGAAACACTCATTGATACTGCTGCGAGAGACAGTGCTACTGCAGGAGACAGCACTGCTGCTGGAGAAAGTACGAAGACGTTCAGAAGAAAGGGGCAAAGCTAACGAAGACAGGAGCATATGGGCCTTGGGCAAGGGCAAAGAGAGCGCTGTATCCGGAGGATGAGGTTCAGAAACGTAAACTGAAGATTTTTTGTTTGATCGCATTTGTTATCTGCTTTCTTGTAGGCTTTGTTACGCTTTGTGTTGAGTGGGTCTTTCACCATACTGAGCGTCGGCATTAGAGTGCTTAGGGTCTGGCTGATGGGTCTTATACGACCCAGAATACTTCTAAAGGCAGTTATACTGTTTATTGGCTGCATACCGTACTCGGATTTTCTCTATGGAGTGCTATCGCTTGATGTGTAATCAGAATTGGCAAGATGCTGTATAAAAACATTGCGCGTTGTCAAAGACTATTGTGGCGTCTTGCAAGGTCAGAGTCTCGCTGGTCGTGGGTGTCGTGTCCAAATTCGCAGCAGATAGTGGCTGTGAAGGAGAGGCTTGATAGCGAGATATTGAATGAACTGAAGCTCTTATTCACAAAAAACCAGTCAGAGACTTGAGCCGACACCATTACAGTTCTCCCGAGCAAATCCACAAACAATCCCAATCAACAAGCAAGTAGCCATCAGCCCGACAGATGCGCAAACCTACTTGAGCTGCCCACGAACAGCACCAGGCACAAACTGCGCAGTGTGAGTGTCAGTGAAGAAGCCAGCCGGGTTGGCAACAATCTGGCGGACGTGGAAGTTGTCACCCGTATCAACACCATTGGCAAGAATGCCAGTCTTGAAGGGCCCAGTGAGACATCCAGTGGAGATGCGGCGCTCATCGGGCCCAGCGGGGTTGGGAAAGGCAATACGAGGAGGTCCTGCGCGGCCCTTGGGCGCCTCGTGGATGTGTGTTGAGGTCAGAGCCATAGACTGGTAGGCACCGGTGACACCGGATAGGGTGATGTTCTGAGAAGCTTGTCAGTTTCATTCTTAACTGCAGGCGAATAGTGGAGAAAGGGGTACATACGTAGCAGATGGTATTGTCTGCGATGTTGATGCCATACTTGAAGAGACCCTTGGCGCCAGGCTGACCAGGTGCAGGAGCCTGGTTAGTGCCGACGACCTCTTCGGGAACGGCCTTTACAATGTACTCTGCATCGAAGTAGAAGAGCTTCTCGTTCTTCTTCCAGTGGTCATCCTTCTGCTTCCACTTGTCGTCGAGGTCCTTCTTGCAGTCCTTGATATACTTCTTCTTGTCGTTGTATTTGTCGGCCCACTTGTTGTTTGGCTCGGCAGAAGGGGCGGCGATTGCAAGGGTGGCTGTTAGGAGAGCGATGAAGGCGGGAGCTGAGAAGTGCATCTTGAGTGTGTGATGTGTAGTGAAGGGCTGAGATGTAGTCAGACTTGGGGTGGAGAGTTGAAGTAGCTGATAGCGATGATTCTTGGAGGAGGTACTTCTGTCTTGCTTTATACACTTGCTTCACTGCTCTACACACTCAATAAACATCCACTTGCTCGATCGTCACGTAAAATTACGTCGATGTACCATGGACCGGATTGGACGGACATCATGGGGCCTTGGTGACGATGTCTAGTGTCTTGAGACACTCGAACGGCTTTGCCGCCAAGATGTTTACAACAGTGCAACCTGAGATCGCCCAAAGTAAGGAGGGAGCAAGCTCTACTGTACGGCGACTCTCATCAGCAAGTTTCCAATAAGTGTAGGGCAGGTCTTGGAAAACTCCGCTGCCGCCAAGACTGCCCAGACTGATGATCTCCATAAATGCATAGATTAGCGAATGTAGAGGGTTCAGGGACCAGATCTTGGGAATTCGGCGAATATAATCCAAGGAGAAGAGCCAAAAATACCACAGCTTGGCCGCGGATGCAGATGAAGTTGCTGGGCTTGTGTTCTTCCTAAGCCAAGATGGTCTTCCAAGATATCGCCTAGATGACTTGGTACGGATGGTCTCCCTTCCGTAGCGTCGACCCTCCAGAAAAGAGAAGCCCCAGTTCAAGTCATGTCCTGGACCGGACTAGTGTGAACTCTACACTACTGCATTTGGTATTGTCGAAGTGGCTGTGTGATTAATAGACGGAGGTGATGTGGAGAGCCCCGATTCTCTTGGCTAGCTAGTTTGCGGAGGGGCACGCTGGGCGGGTGTCATGAGAGGGAGCGAAGCCACAAGGGGTGGAGAGGCTTGGCCAGTTCTGGGCGCGGTCAAGAGAGAGTTCTCTGCAAAAGATGCAAGCACCGACATTGCGGTGTAACTTGTGGAGGTACGAGACCTTTGTTCGACAGGCGATATGACGTCATCACTTGAAGAAAACCATCAGGTATCTAATGATAAGACGTTTATGCAGGCCATCTTATTTTTCAAAAAGGTCCTTACAATGATGTAGGCTGCGAACCATATCCATTACCCCCCAGATGAGAGGTTTGTAGAATCGTGTGTAACTTCCCGTAATGTGCTCCTGAGTCCAGACCCATCTGCTGGTGACTCGTGCCGAACGAATTACTGCACTATCGTAGGCCCCAGGCTTGGACAACATTCGGGGTCGTCTCCGTCCGACAGGAGCTAACCACATAGTGCAAGATTGGTATTTGGAAGTCTTTGATCCAACATGCGACTACTGCGCACGTCAGTCCAGGTATGCAGGAGATCCCATCATTGATTTCGGCTCTAGCACGCAAACATGTAGGTTCTCTTACTTAGAGAGAACATTTACGAGACCGTGTGTTGCATTGATGATTTGGGATCCACCAACTACACATTCGATATTGCCTCATGCGATTGCATATGTCAATAGTCTGCAGTCCGTCTCTTACAGAACAATCATGTCAGCCTCACTCACGAACCATTCGCCGCTGTTCGTGTCGAGGGTGATGTTGTTCTGCACCCTCTTGCCAAATTTCAAGCTTCCGCTCTCCACGATTCCGCCGCCAACTGGACGCTGGAGCTTATTCTCCCCAGCAAGCACAGTGAAATTAGCGAGAGGAATCTCCCATCCGTTCCTCGTCACAGTCGTCGGAGTCCCGAAGAAGTTCGCATCGACCTTATCGTGAGTAAAATGCAATTCGAAATATCCGCGGTAGTACAGATCTTGCCACTGGAGCTCGTCGTTCGCGTTCTGCAGCCATGTGGAGGCGTTGTTTGCAGCTTCAAGAGTGATGTTTGCTCCGTATGGGCATGGCGACGTTACGGCGCTACCAGCGAACTCAACACCAATGCTACCCTCGCCCGTGCTCTTGTTGTAATCCTTCTCACCCAGCCAGACAAGGTCACTGACCCAAGAAGCGTGACTGTCACCAGCAAGGAAGATGTTGTTGTTGATATTATTGCTATACAGGTGGTTCAAAGTGCGGTTCTTGTTCGCCATGTAGCCACCCCAAGCATCGTAGTTTTCTGGGTTGTCGTTTCCGCTTGCTGCTGACGCATTGACACGCGAGAATACGATCTGGGATCCTATTACTCGCCAGGTTGCACCTCGTTTATGCGATTCTGACAGCTTCCTGTAGAACCAATTCTCCTGCCGAGAGCCCATAAGAGAGCGTCCGGCGTCGTTTGAGATTTCGTGGATGTAGTCTGTGTTCCAGTATAGATCGGTTATGCTACGGTCGTAGTTACGGGTGTCCAGCATGGTCAGATCAACGAGCTTGCCAATAGAAAATGACCTCCCTGTAGTAAATATTAGGCACATCAACCTTGATGACAGTTATACTCGGTAAGCATACATATTCTCAAGTTGTCGTCCATATCTACTTGTCTGATCGGCATCCATTCGAAATAAGCGCGCACGGCGTTCATTTTGCGCTGGTCTACAGAGACACCTCCATCTTTGATGAAGGAGTCTTCAGTATTGTTCAATTCAGCCTGAAAGCGTCAGCGATGGCCCAGAAGTCTCGATCAACTATTGCCTGCGACCTACCGATCCATCACGGTAAACATTATCTGCCACCTCATGGTCATCCCAGACTGGTATCCAAGGAAACCGTTGATGGCTCTCGACAAGATCCAAGTCAGTGCGGTAAGTAGCCAGGCGCTTGCGATAGTCGTAAAGGGTAAAGATCTCACGATCGGGCTGAGGAATCCGCCCAATACTGTTACCCCATCCGTAGTATCCGTTTGCGTACTCATAGATATAGTCGCCAAGGTGAACGACATAATCGACGGAATCCTGTGTCAACCGTGTTAGCGCAACTTCGACCATAGACAACTTGTATACGAACTTTTCGAGCAACATTGCCATAGGCATTGAAGAAGCCAAATGGGTAGTTAGCACAGCTGTAGACAGCGAGTGACACTTTGGTAACATCGTCATCCGCATTTGGCGTCGTCTTTGTTCGCCCAACAGGACTCTTGTTGTCTGAGTTGCAAACATTGAACTGGTAGTAGTAGGTCGTGTAGGGCTTCAAGTTCTTCGCTTCTACCTACATTGGGTCAACATGGTGATGATAAAATACAAATACTTCTCATCGTACCTTGACAGTAAAGTCGACGTCGGAGCTGGTAAAGACCTTCCCAGAATCTACCGTGCTGGTGAGAGCCTCGTCTGCTGCGACTTTGTACTCGACGCAAACCGGCGACTTCGAGATTTGTACGTATTTCTCATTGTCATGGTCGTATAGAGGAGCATATCCAGTCACTGTCACGTTGGACTGAGAATTGTCGCTTTGCGGCGCAACACGACTCCATAGGATAACGCTGTTTGGATATGGGTCCCCAGAAGCTACGCCGTGGGTGAAGTTTAGTGTCGCTGGGTCGCAGATTGATTGGGGATCGTTTCGCTTGACAACCTTGTGAATTGAGATACCCAAAGCGGGGTGGTGCTCTGAGGGAGACCGATAGTTTAGGTTCTTCGACCAGTCAGCAATGGCGATTGACGCCAATGGCAAAAGAGAAAGAAGCTGAAGCTTCATGGTGGCGATTAACCTCCAGAGACAAGAGTTGGAATCAAAGCTACATGCACCGGCGTGCTGGACCTTTTGTAACCCAACCGGAAATGCATAACCTGCAAGCTCTTTAGTGAGCTTCGCATTGGGTTTGCGTCATTTCTGCAGGAACGGCTGGTGAAAGCAACACCGAAGGGTTACGAATGCCAATCAGCCATCTCGGTTGTAGCATGCTGCAATGCAATCGATAGCAGTCCGTGCCGACATGAGTCGCTCTGGGATAAGAGCTGGAGACGACAAAACCCCAGCGGTGTACCAGCGGAGAAAGCCCAATTCTAATTTGCTGCATTCGAGGAACTACCCTCGGCTCCAGCTCGCCTGCTCGAACGTGCATGGTTGCTGCGGGGCTCTGCAAATCCTAGAAGAACGTGTGCTGCGTGCCTTGTTTTGATTGGTCGTGGGTAGTCCGAGGAGCACGAGAAACGTTGGACGTGGTAAGGAAAGCTTGATGGTGCTATCACGTCAAAGAGGAAGGTGGAAAAGATGCACGAGCGTTGGGTACAATCATCGCAATGATAAAAAGCGCAACTTCGGTAGAAAGTAGTAGTCTTCATTCTCAACGAAGATGGGTTCATTATCGATACCGAGCCTGACGTCATCGATATGTCGCATTAGTATCTCGTGTGCTATCTGTTCCTTTGAGTGCAAAGAATGTTGGCAAGAAGACGATCGTAATAACGATGTAATTAATTATGCAGTCACCACTTTGTTCTCTAAATCCTCACATCGAACTCCCAGTCCGCTTAGGGCTGCGACTGTATCTTGACGTTAGCTGTCAGCAGGTTCTGGCCAGCGAATTAGCGATTGAACAATGAGCCACAGCGACATGAGGCGGCCTGATGATGGCGACACACGGAACCCAGAAACGGGCTTCTCTGAGGGTTGTATGTGACCAGCAGGAACTGATATGTTCGCTCTTGCACTTGTGTATAAGTTCGTTCCTACCGCTCAAAACTTGACAATAGCACTCAACGGCGATTGTCCTTAACCCTGACACCGTAAGAACTTACTGTCATGCCTCCTTCCAAAATTGCAATCATCGGCGCCTGACCTGGCGGTTGTATGCTTGCTCGACTACTACACCAAGCATCAATATCTTGCACAATCTTCGAAGTCAAAGCATCCATCAACTACCGCTCCCAGGGTGGAAGCCTTGATCTACGAAGCTCGACAGGTCTCGCAGCTGTGAAAGCCGCTGGCTTATGGGAGCAGTTCCTGGAGCATGCGCGCTACGGTGGCGAAAGCCTCCTCCTAACAGACAAACACCTAACAACTTGGGTTCGACGGAGTCCTGGTACCAAAGATCAGCACAGTAAGCTGCAAGAAGCGCCGGAGATCGATCGCAGAGTACTGAGAAAGATTTTGATTAAAAGTGTTCCCCCGGAATGTGTGAAATGGAACTGTAAGCTTGCGTCTGTGCAGGAGACCATTTCTTCGGGACTAGAGCTTTCGTTCGCGAATGGTGAACAGATTTCCGGATTTGACCTCATCGTCGGTGCAGATGGTGCATGGAGCAAGACGAAGACACTCCTGTCATCAGACCTACCAAGCTGTTCAGGTCTTTCCGGATGGACCATGCAGATATCGAATGCCAAAGAAGTAGCTCCCGAAGCATACAAGTTCGTCAATCGTGGAAGCGTATTCTCGTACTGCGAAGGGAAGAGCGTGACTGTCCAGCAGCTTGATGATGGAAGCCTCAATGTCTCACATTATGGAATACGTCCTGCGGACTTCATCGATCACTGCGAATTTGACACAGAAGATCTAGATGCCACAAAGAACTACATTCTGGAACAAATACACGATTGGGCGCCCCAATTCAGAAACTTCGTCGTTTCTGCAAACGAGAGTCTTTTTAAGCGCAGCCTCTGCGAAATGCCCGTGGGCTGGACCTGGCCACACAGAGAAGGAGTAACACTTCTAGGCGATGCCGCTCATCTAATGACTCCATTCGCAGGCATTTGCGTCAACACAGCGTTCTACGACGCGTTGGAACTTGCAAAACAGATTAAAGAGTTCAATGCATCAGAAGATCCTGCAAGTCTTGACACCTATGTAGCACACTACGAAAAGGCTATGCTCGAAAATGCACGCCGAGCCCAAGAATACACGGAGGGTTCGAAGATCGATATGCTCTTCACACCTGGTGCACCACGAACAACGATCGAGTCATACATACTGAGACATGCGAAACAAGATACCCCGCTTGGACGCACCCGGTTCTGTCTGTCTTCGTGTATGTAGACTACTGGGTATACAAGTGGTTCGTTTGAGCTTAGAAATCAAGTCGAAGTGGTTGAGCCTTTGGTACAGGCTTTGGGTTGTATTGATAGCTGCTGAAATCTGATACATTGCTTGGTTCTATTACAAAAAGGTACAGCTCCTTCGACGCACTGAATCTCTTGACACCGATTAGTGAGAAGACATACGTTAAACTTGATGCCACTAATATCATGCTCTAAATCGAACTCTCTGTTACAGCACAGCACTACCTCCACCACCTTCACAATGCTACAACATGCACATATAGCCTCCCTCATCATCACCAGACTCCTTACTAAATCCACAAAACCACCCTCACCACAACCCCATCCCCTTCTAAAACATCTTAGGAAACTGTTTCGCTTCACTCTGCTCCCTCAACCACTCCGCCCGATTCTCAGTATACACCTCTGCCAAAGGCACAGCATCATCCCTTGCACTCTTCTCATCCAGCGTCCCCGCCCGCACCACCTTTGCATCCGGCGCCATATCGCCCTCGCGCCACAGCGGGGATCCACACTCAGGGCAGAAGACAAAGGTGACGACGCGACCGGTCTCGGCTTTAGTCGAGTACGATTTCGTCTTACCAGATGACTTGAAGAAATCATTAGCGATGACGATGTTGGTCGAGTAGATTGAGCCGGAGTTCTTTTGACATTGGTTACAGTGGCAGAGGGCCTGGGAGGGTTAGTGGCTGACTGGATGGCCACGACAAGTTGGTTTTGCGTACCTTGTTCAGAGGGCCGCCGTCAATCTCGTAGGTGACCTTACCACAGAGACATGATCCTGTGATTTTTGACATTCTCACGGTGGAAGTGCTGTACGTTGGGTTTTGGAAATAATGCGCTGGCTTAAAATGATAGATTTTGAGGACCTTGAGGTCTGTTTATACTGCTAGATCCAACACAATCATAGCCGAGCCAGCAGGTACACTAGGATTGTCAAGCTTTGATGATCGACTCCGCGACATCTTGTCGATTCCAATTTCCTGTATATTTGTCAAGACATACAACCGGCTCAGCGTCGATCCGTGGTCTCGACTTTGTGGGGTAACGCCATCCTCTCCGAAAGCGCTCATTGGCCATTCATTGATCCAACGATCGCATGTGCCCCAGAACATCATCAAGAGATTGGAGGATTACTTCCAAGCAAGCTTCACATATTCCTCGACATCCGCCCATAGCGTCTCTGGCCTCTCAAGCGCTGCAAAGTGCCCTCCCTTATTGTGACTCCTGAAGAAGATCAAATCGCACGTCTTCGCAGCCCAGGCCTGAGGGATAGGACAAAGCTCATGTGGAAAGTATGAATATCCACTTGGCTTGCTGACATGATCTAATGTCTTCGTCTCTCGATAGGTATAGATGGTTGTTGGGAAACAGTCAGTTAGCCAATACAGCGTGATGTCGGCAAGGATCGTGTTGATAGATGGCGCTGTGCGTGGATCAGACCAGACGAGGAATTTTTCCTGGTATATAGTCAGTACTGTATTCTATCACATGTTGCAAGAAGACACTTACTCCAATCCAAGCAAGCTGCGCAATGGGAGAGCTTGCCATTACAAAGCCGATAGTAGCTGGCTTTGTTCCGTGTTCATGGGCATACGCTCTGCCTTTGGAAAAGAACTTCTCCATAATCTTCAGTCCTTCCTTCTCTTGCTCAGTAATCTTGTCATCATCACTGGCCTTGTCTTGGATGCCGGTATTGAGCATGAAATTGAGATGCATGCCTTTACACTCGTCATATCTCGCAGCAATGACGCGAGCTACCAAGGCACCAATATCTCCACCTTGAACTAGATAGCCGCTTGTACCAAATCCAAGAGACACCATAAGTTTGTTGATAATGCGGCCAACATCTAGAGTAGTCCAGTCTTTGTTTGTCGGTGGTGCTGATGACAAGGCAAACCCAGGAAGTGAAGGGATAACAATGTGGTATGGTAGATCTTCTGGCGTGTACTTCTTCTGAAGAAGCTCTAACAGTGGCACAAACTCTAGGAAAGATCCAGGCCATCCGTGGAGAAAAGCGATTGGAATTGCATTAGGCTTGGAAGAGAAGAGCCCAGCGAAATGAATGTCGAAGCTAGTGCCGTCATCGTCCTTGATCTGACTTTTGAAATTTGGCAAAGCATTGATACGGTCCTCTTCTTTGCGCCTGTATAGTATTAGAAGATTAAGCATCTCGTTATTACAGACATACCAATCGAAGACCTGCTGCCAGTAACTCTTCGTTTCTGACATCCATTCGTGGGTGACACCGAACTCGCCATCCTTGCGCAGGTTCTCATAGGTTACGTTCGCAATTGGGCTGAGTCGAAGAAGTGTTTCAAAGTCCCGGAGCTTCTGCTCACTGATCTCCAACTCGAACGGCGTTGGCTTCTGCACTGCGCTTGCTGGCACAATGCCAAATGTCTTGGATGATGTCATATTCGAGTCCTGTAGCTTTGGATTGTTGTGGTTATTGTGGACTACTTCAGTCGCGCAAGGCCTGTATTTGACTGTCTTCAGGGCGTACAGAGGTGAAAGAGGGCTTACAAATCCATGGGAGTTATTGCGATGTTGGTGATTTACACGCGTGTAATGTGGACGCTGATCGCTCCATTTGGCAGGTGATCGGCAGCTGACATAGCGCGTGCATATGCGCATTGCAAGACCATTACTGGGAAGCAGTATGTCCCCTGAAAGCGTGTAATCAGTGAATTTCTCCACTATCACGACGGCTTTCAAGACTGACGACCCAGCCAGCTTTCAAACAGCCATTACTACATCCACCAGCACTACAGTTGGATCAACCTGCTCCCTGCAAAATAATGTTCTATGCCGGTATCATATGCTTATCCGAGAGACAGGTGCCTGTTAGTCGCATTATTATGGTTGTTCGTTTGGTCTCGTGAAAGCAGCCGTTGTGATGGAAAAAGTATCGAGCCCGTCCTGCATCTTACACTGATGTCTGATATCAAGGGCTCATGAGCATGTATGGCGGCAGGAATGGACCGGGTCTCTTATACAACCAGACATAGTGCCTTTCTAAGACGCATTTCGCGATATGGATCTCAATATGGAGCGCGGGCAAGTGCGAGGGGAGGCTCGATCTTCAAACAAGGTCAATTGGAAGTGTGACTTCAGACAAGGATGACGCAAGAACTTGGGTATATTGGTCTACTCCTAGCAATGTAAAACAAGGCTCATAAGCTGTCGCATAGCATATGGTATATAAATAAGTGCAGCCCTGAGAGCTGCATGAATACAAATAGCTTACAAGCAACTTATTTGCTGCGCGTGCTGACAAAGCTGGCTCTCCTAGCCTCGAGAATAGCGTCCTCGTGGGTTGGAGGGCCTTCGTAGTTCTTCTTGCCCCAGACAAAGTACCAGGCGGTGGAGAGCAGAATAACGGCGGCGAGAACTACAGATGCGTAGTTCATCGAGGTAGCTGTGACCGGGAGGAAGGTCGGCATGCAGAAGAGGGGAGTTGCGAGAGCAGACCAAGCTACATTACATTGTTAGCGTTGAATAAACCAAGTTGTCCATCTAGACCGAACTTACCAAGGGCAACAATGTTGCAGAACAGTCCAAGCTTTCCTAGGTAGAATTGGCCCTCGACAACTTGCTTGCGACCACCCAGTAAGGAGCAAGCGATTGGCGCAGCGTAGCTGAGCGTCAGGCAAATGACACCAACACCAGAGAAGGCGTTGAAAGCGGCAGCGGCACCAAAGTAAATCAGACCGAGCGCAAGCTGTACTACCATGCTCATCATCATAGCGTTGACCGGCACGTCAAATTTGGTGTTGACGACCCTCCACATCTTGTAGCCCGGGATTCCACCATCACGAGCGAAAGCGTAGATGGCGCGGGATGAGGCGGTCGTGCAACCAATACCGCAGAACAGACCGAGAACCATGAGAGGAATCAGGAGACCGATGGCACCGGCAGAAGAGCCAACAGCATCCACGATGATAGCAGGGGTTGGCTGCCCAGACAAGAGGCCAGCAAGATAGGCCTGGTCGGGCAGAACGAAGACGAGGGGAATGAGGAAGACAAGGCCGCAAATGGTGTTGAGGACAATAGTCCAGACCATAGCCTTGGGGACCTGAGTCGCGGGGTGACGGACCTCTTCACACATACTATAACTAGTCAGCCAATGGACAATGACGGTTGAGATACTACCAGATCGTTGAAGAACATGTCGCACTGGGATGGAAGAGTCGCTTGGGTAGAGTAATAGAGTTGCTGTGGGAAAGCTGCTTTGGAAAACTGCTTTGCAGGACTGCATGGGGGAATGTGCATGGGCAATTTGCATGTCGCTCTGGCAAAAGTAAAGGGCATGCTCACGAGACAATCATTCCGGTCGACGATGTTGCGTAGGCTGCGTGGAGAAGTCCGACCATGAACGACCATCCGGGAACCCATCCGGAATTAGAGGTATCGAGGGTGGTGAAAACGTATTCGGCGCTGTGGCGACCTTTCTTCGCAATGGCAAGCACACACACAACAATGGCGATGACACCGGCAAAAGTCCAGAAGATGGCAAAGGTCTACACCTAGTAAGCAACGCGGTCAAAAGAGAGCAAGATAGTTCCTCACATCGAGCCACGGAAGCCATTTGTTGGAGGTGACGCAGACAATGTTACATAGGAATGTAACTCCGAGGAAGATAAGGTAAACCTGCCATGTTGTGCCTGCGAAGATACCGTTGCCTTCTGCGTCGGTGAACACATTGATACATGCTACGTAGAACAGAGCAGTAGCGAAGTTGACGGAAAGGGTAATCGTTATGTTACCAACGACGAAGCACCAACCACAAATCCAAGAGGCGATCTTCCGGTAAGAAGGAGCGGCCAACATGAAGGTCTGGTAGTATACACCGCCGCTGGTAGGGTAGACACTGGTAATTTCTCCTAGTGAGGATGCAACGCAGAGGATAATCAGAGAGACAGCAAGCCATCCCCAGATAATGGTAACAGGACCACCGTTGATAACCGGGTAGTACAGCGTAGTGGCCAGTCCGTAGGGGATCGAAGCCAGAACGAATGACATGAAAGCAACCTGAAGGGTAGACCTTGAGCGTACAAGCTCAGACTTGTAGCCCATAGCCGCCAGAAGATCATCAGAATCGTTCAGAGCACCCTCGGAAGAGGGAGCCTTGCCGAGACTGACTTTCCTCCCCTTTTCGGAAGTAGCACGGGGTACAACATCGTTCTCGGCGGCGTACGCATCTGACTGCGTGCCGTATGCGTGGGCGGTAGAGGCCATGGTGAGCAGGGCGTGGTGATGTCCTGAGGCTGGCCAGGGGGGTGAAAGGGTCCTCTGAAGTCGTCGTGGAAAGCTCTGCGACGTACCGAACGGGGCCCGCGTGAGCTTTGAAGGGCTGCAGGACGCCAACCACGCATGGTTCTTTCACTTCCCTGCTAGCCTGGTGCGGGCAAGCTGGCTAACCCACCCACGCGAATCTCACTTGGGATCCGGCGTCCGCCCTTGGCGCAAGCGTGGTGGGATGCGCCTGGCTGTTGATGGGATGGTGCGGTCTGGTGCCACCGAGATCACCACCGAGCTGGGGCGGAAAGTGAGCCGCGGTTTGGTAGCTGATTGGTCTGCATGGCTTCTAGAAGAAGTGTGACAGAAGGCGTGAAATTTGCCTGCCGTCAACACATTTGCACTACCCATGGCTTGGGCGAACCGTGCGAGTCGATGGAGGATTATTGCACATCGATTGGGAGAAAAAGCCTCAAGGTGATAGCGAAGTAGTTTTGGGTTGGTCGCCGGCTGGTCGCTAATCACTCCAGTGCCACCTTACCGTGTCCGATGGACTTTGCCGAGGAGGGCTGACAAGGGCGTGCTCGCGCCATGCCACACCGGTCTTATTTGTCGCAAACGTCGCAAAGATCCTGTCCAGCTGTCGTGTGCATCAGGGTCGTGGGGTAGCATGTGATAGGCTACAATACTCCAGACGAGGGGATTGCGGCAAATGCAGGGCAAGCAGAAAAAAATCTGTTTGAAGATTGCTGCAAGGTGTGCACTGAGGGTGCCTGGTTACATGTCTCATCGTTAGGTCGCTGTTTTCCTTGACCTCGGACACGCCCTACGATGTCTAAGATCCGCTTCACAACGTCAACTGTGGAGCGGCACCGGAATGATTGAAAATTGAGCTGGAACCCACATTGCCGGACACGAGAAGTCCAACACACTCAGTCCAACGGTTCCTAACCAACCCCACAAGTACGTCATCGTTATGCATCTTGAAATCGTAGCGCTCGAGTCTCAGCATCAGCCTCTGTTCGAGACATTGGACCTGCCTCCAAATACTACCTACACCCTCACAAGATATACGACGACCTCTACCCGCGACGAATTGCACGCCCGTGTTCGCAATGCGGATATTGTTATCGTAACTACTGTGACCCTCGATGCTGAAACGCTAAGCCACAATGTCACACCGCGATTGCGTTACGTTATTGTCTCCGCAACTGGCACGGACTGTGTAGACCTCCATTCTTGCAAGGCCCGAGCCATCCGCGTTTGCAACTGTCCAGGGGCCAATCTGGAGACGGTGTCCGAGCATGCGATAAGCCTCTACTTTGCCGCAAGGCGTAGGACTATTTTACTAGATCAGGTTACGCGCCGCCAGCCCAGTGAATGGAAACAAAGGGGTAGTGTTAACACGTATATGCGACTACCCGACGGCACGCCCCCATTGACGTGTGGAGATGAAGTCTTGGGAATTGTGGGCTATGGAGGCCTTGGTGCGTGCTGTCCAGCCCCGCGACGGCATGAGGACTAACCGAACTCCTAGGAAAGCGTATCGCGGCTGTCGGAACCGCACTGGGGATGAGGGTGCTGGTGGCTGACCGCAAACCATCCTCCGATCCCTCATCTGGACATGCACAAGATGCACACCGATTGCCAAATGGGGAAGGGGGTCGTGTGCCTTTCAACGAGGTCCTCCAGCAAGCTACTGTTATCGTACTTTCGCTGCCACGAACCCCACAAACCTTGAATTTGCTGTCCGCGGCCGAATTCGAGATGATGCATCCGTATGCAGTCTTGATCAACATTGCGAGGGGAGGTATCGTGGATGAGGCGGCTCTTGTGCAAGCGCTGAAGGAGCAGCGCATTGCAGGTTATGCCACAGACGTGTTCCAGGTCGAGCCTGCTGGAGATTCATTGGACACACCTCTTCTCGCTGAGGACGCGAAGGACTTGAATATCACCCTGAGCCCTCATCTTGCATGGTTTTCTCAGCGAACAATCAAGAACCTGGGCGAGATCCTGAAAGCCACTGTAGAAGCGACAATTCAGGGCAGAGATATGAACGTAATCGTGTGAGCATATCAGAAGATAGTTGGTACCGAGCGCCCCGAGATAATTAAACATGCCGCGCAGCAGCTCAGCAAATGTCATACGCAGATGTTTGGATATCATGACATCTGGCTTTCATTGATTGATTCTTCTTTTCAAAACCAAAGCTACTATTTTGGCCAATTGCATGTCTTAGTTGTTCTGTATTCGGGTTGCGCCGTCTATCAATCGCAGAAATCCTGCATTGCGTTACCAAATGCACGACCTGTACAACTTGGTCGGTCTGATCTCGAATGACCCAGTTCTTTATTTAGGTGGCAGCTGAAAGCTGAAGGTTATTCAGCTACTGGGGTCCAACATGTGACAGCCGTACTACTGATGATTCTTTATAGCTCTTCGGTGACACCTGGTTGTTCTCCAGCTACTCGGGGTTCCAATATTCGGCTATCGGGGTCAAACGTGTGACAGCCGCACTGCTGACGATCTCTCAGGTACAAGTGCGGCACGACTACTGTAAGTACTCCACACTACCTACAAATAGCAACGTTTGGGATGACGTACCACTATATTGTCTTCGTGACCTGTATTGAGTTTTGGAATCGCATTTATGATTCTGTCTC
The DNA here is from genome assembly GCA_002116315.1 of Epicoccum nigrum. Taxonomy (NCBI): domain Eukaryota; kingdom Fungi; phylum Ascomycota; class Dothideomycetes; order Pleosporales; family Didymellaceae; genus Epicoccum; species Epicoccum nigrum. The sequence goes on along the minus strand of KZ107845.1, from coordinate 804,102 downwards.
GCAATGGATACTCCCCGAAAAGTAGGCAGTTTCTGAGTGGAACAATTGACAGTGGTGTTATGTAGTTGTCGTGCGACACTGAACCCTTAATGTTCTACAACGTGACACTCAGGATGCATTCTCCATATGTACGAAGGCGGTCGTTCTTTCTGGCTGATTGCTGATTGCTGGAACACAACGTCACATTTCCCACTATGCCCGCTTTCGCTTTATACTGCAGTGTGTTAATTTAACACATGCACGCAGGCCTATAGAGTAAGTAGTAATGTAATGTTTTACATTGGTTCGATTTTATCTAATGTGCTGTGCTAACACAACAATGCAAGCAGAAGAATGTGTGTACTAGGGTAGTCTAGGTTTTTTACCAGCAAATGGCCAAAAGAAATGGTCTCCTTCGTAGTGCTCGGGTTTAACGAGCCAGTCCTAGTCTTTGTTGGACGGTAAATCGTGTTGCGGGTGACAACGATGTATGGCCGGAAAGGCATTGCTTGTCCAACCGGGCTGCCAGCGCCTCTAGTCGAAAACTGTTGCCTGATTATACTATATGATCAGAAGCGCTGTGCGTCGTCACCACAGGACCAAGTGGTAGTGCTGGTATCAGTGTTGGTTTATCCTCGGTGGTACTCTCAGTGCTTTACTCTCAAACGGACCACCTGAGTCTGCAGATGCAGGGCTCTGAGTGAGTAGACACATCACCAGTCGCCTGTGATGATCCAGTGTTGATCCGGGAGAATTTGCCTTGCTACGTCGCGCCATCTTCTTCTGATTGACATGGAGTGCCCGACTTCGCTAAGACCTGAGAAGTGACACAAGTAGAGGCAAAGACTGGAACATGTCCATACTTTGAGCACCCCTCCGGCGCCACATAAACACTCCGCTCCTAGTTATGGCCTTGAACTTTGCCTGCCCAGACGTGTGCAAACTGCGCCGTGATTCACTACACCTTGTAGACTTCACACTTATACGAGATGGTGCGAGTACTAGTCTATCATTCACTATCACATACTGTAACATATTCATTCGGTCTTCTTTTCGTCTCGACCGGCAGGCTGGCAGGGGCGCCAGAGACGAGCTCAATCGTAATATACCTTCTGTACGAGAAGTTACCATGAGACCATCAATCGATAGCGCGACAGCTCCACCACTATAAAAATTCAAGTAGAGGACGGCATGTGTAAGCATCGATAGCTTGGTTGATGATCGGTATCGGTCACTGATCCCGTATATCCAACTATGACAGGCGCCATAGCAAATGCTTGACAGGACCCTAATGCTCTTCTGGAGCCGAGTATGCGTAATTATGAAATCAGAGAAATATTTTGTATGGTGTTTATCGTAGTGTCGTAAGAGTCCAGAGCGTTTCTGCCGGTTGTCAGGCCGTCAATTCGTGACCAAAGGTGGGGTTCAACTAAAGCATTCCCAGGTGATTCGATCAGCCCATCCCGAAGAAAGGCAGGTCCTCCAAGGGGCCCTGCACCGTCAACCTTGTTCCCTACTGTGCAATGTTTACCACCAAAAAGCTTTCCGTTGTTTTGTAGTAATGTGGTGTTGTTGCATCGTAGCTGCGTCACTTCTGCGTTGCAGGTGTGTCGTTGATGGTAGTGGTCAGATGGGCTAAACCCTTTCCGGATGTAGACGCATGACGTAGCATCCGGCGGCCACTAGAAACTTCCAAGGTCGGTGCAACTGCGGAAGGCACCACAACGTTCGAGACAAGGCAGGAAGCCTCATGATGCGGCTGGCTCTCACTGGGTATTTCGAGGAACAGGGCCTTGCAAATATATAATAATCGAACACCTCCATCTCCTTGCCCTTCCTCACATCAGACAAAGGTCAAAGCAATAACCCCGCTAATAGTGTTTGCTACTTATACTCGCTCGCATACCTGACTGCAGGTTTACATCCACAAGATACCCCGCTGGCTTTGACGCCATACACACAAGGCTGTAGCCACACACCACGATGACTTCATTCGACGCCTATACCGACCGCGCCGCTAAGGCTCTGGCAGACAGCTTCGAGCTGGCCAAGAACTATGCGCACTCACAACTCACACCACTACATCTTGCGGTTTCGCTGATAGATCCACCGAAAGACCTAGCGAACCAGGTCGACATTCCCCCACCACCGCTGTTCAAGCAGGTTATCGAACGCGCCAATGGCGATGCACAATTATTCGAACGTGCCCTCAAGAAGTCTCTGGTACGGCTACCGAGCCAGGACCCTCCACCAGAGCGCACATCACCCTCGCCGAAAATGGCTGAGGTTCTGCGAAACGCAGAGGACCTTAGCCGGACGCAAAAGGACAGCTTCATCGCCGTCGACCATCTCATCCAAGCGCTCTGCAAAGACAGCCAGATCCAGCGATGTCTCGCCGACGCGAACGTACCGAACGCGAAGCAGGTCGACAACGCTATCCAGGCGCTGCGAGGTACCAAGCGAGTCGACTCCAAGACGGCCGATGCGGAGGAGGAGAACGAGAACCTCAGGAAATTCACAATCGACATGACCAGCATGGCACGAGAAGGAAAGATTGATCCGGTGATCGGTCGCGAGGAGGAGATTCGACGAGTCATTCGCATTCTTTCACGACGAACAAAAAACAACCCTGTCCTAATTGGAGAACCTGGTGTCGGTAAGACCACAGTCGTTGAAGGTCTTGCCCGCCGAATCGTCGACGCAGATGTCCCCGCAAATCTGGCGGCCTGCAAGCTGCTCTCCCTTGACGTCGGTGCTCTTGTTGCCGGCAGCAAGTACCGCGGAGAGTTCGAAGAACGCATGAAAGGCGTCCTGAAAGAGATTGAAGATTCCAAAGAAATGATAGTATTGTTCGTGGACGAAATCCATCTCCTCATGGGCGCGGGCTCTTCTGGAGAGGGCGGTATGGACGCCGCCAACCTACTGAAGCCAATGCTCGCCCGTGGGCAGCTGCACTGCATTGGTGCAACTACACTCAACGAGTACCGCAAGTACATCGAGAAAGATGCAGCTTTCGAGCGTCGTTTCCAACAGGTCATTGTTAAGGAACCTTCGGTCCCCGAGACAATCTCGATTCTGCGTGGTCTGAAGGAGAAGTACGAGACCCACCACGGTGTCACCATCATGGACGGTGCCATCGTTGCTGCCGCTACTCTTGCTGCTCGCTATTTGACACAGCGTCGCCTCCCTGATTCTGCAGTTGATCTTGTCGACGAGGCTGCTGCCGCCGTCCGTGTTACTCGAGAGTCGCAACCCGAGGCTCTCGATAACCTTGAACGCCGTCACCGCCAGCTACAGATCGAGATCCACGCTCTGTCACGTGAAAAGGACGAGGCTTCGATCCAGCGTCTCAAGGAAGCCCGTGCTGAGGCTGCCAATATCGAGGAAGAGCTCAGACCCTTGCGCGAGATGTATGAGCGCGAGAAGGGTCGCAGCCGAGAAATCCAAGACCAGAAAGTCAAGCTCGATGGTCTCAGGAACAAACTTGCCGAGGCCGAACGTATGCGTGACATCCAGACCGCTTCAGACCTGAAGTACTACGCTATTCCAGATGTTGAGCATCGCATTACAGAGCTTGAGAAGCAGAAGGCTCAGGCAGATGCTGAGATGTGGTCACACCAGGCTGGCGATGGTCATTCTTTGCTAAGCGACTTTGTCGGGCCTGATCAGATCAACGAGATTGTTGCTCGCTGGACCGGCATTCCTGTTACTCGTCTCAGGACGACCGAGAAGGAGAAGCTACTCCAAATGGAACGCCATCTCAATACCACCGTTGTCGGACAGAAGGAAGCTGTCGTTGCAGTCTCTAATGCTATCCGGCTGCAGCGCTCTGGCCTTGCCAACCCCAACCAGCCGCCTAGCTTCCTTTTCTGTGGTCCATCCGGTACTGGTAAGACTTTGCTCACCAAAGCTCTTGCCGAATTCCTTTTCGACGATGCGAAGGCCATGATTCGTTTCGATATGTCCGAGTACCAGGAGCGACACTCTCTCAGCCGAATGATTGGTGCGCCTCCTGGCTATGTTGGTCATGATGCTGGTGGTCAGCTCACTGAAGCGCTCCGCCGCAAGCCATTCTCCATCCTCCTCTTCGATGAAGTTGAGAAGGCTGCGAAGGAGGTTCTGACCGTGCTTCTGCAGCTCATGGACGACGGCCGTATCACAGACGGGCAGGGTCGCGTCGTCGATGCAAAGAACTGCATCGTCGTCATGACCTCCAACTTGGGTGCTGAACATCTCGCCCGGCCCAGCGGTACGGACGGTAAGATCGACCCCACTACCAAAGAGTTGGTCATGGGCGCTCTCCGCAGCTGGTTCCTGCCCGAGTTCCTCAACCGTATTTCCAGCATCGTCATCTTCAACCGTCTCACCAAGAGGGAGATCCGCAAGATCGTCGATGTACGTATGGGAGAAATTCAGAAGCGACTCGCAGCCAACGGGCGCAACGTCACGATCATGTTATCGCCAGAAGTCGGCGATTACCTCGGCGCCGCTGGGTACTCTCCCGCCTACGGAGCTCGGCCGCTGGCCCGACTCATCGAGAAGGAAGTCCTCAACCGTCTCGCAGTGCTAATCCTGCGCGGCGCCGTCAAAGACGGAGAGATTGCCCGCGTGGAGCTGGATGACGGACACATTGTCGTTCTTCCTAACCACAACGACAGCGAAGAGGACTCGGAGATGTACGACGAGGAGGACGCGGTGGCGGAGCTGGAGGACGCGGATGGCGATTTGGATCTCTACGACTAGGTGGTTCAGAATGGGTGTAGAGATGAAGGGAGATGGTGCAATGAAAACAGCATAGGTGTTTCGGCGTTTGGGAGTAGCGTGCACTGCTACGGATATTGGGCGAATGAGATATGAGTCACGAATACATGGTTTCCAATAGTCTGCAAAGCATTGGCGGACAGGCTTTTGTATACATAGTTGAATCAAGAACTTTAAGATGAATTCTACCCCCTCTCAACGTGAAATCTTCTGCTCGCTTTCTCGTGTTCTTCCATTGTACCTACCTCTGCGCTGTACATAGTAGATGAAGCAGGTATGGTTAGTCTGGCAAGAGAGAAAGGGCGGAGCAAAGTGCTGAAAAGGAAGAGAAAAAAGACGATGTGTCTAGCGTTCCCGAAAAGCCCCCCCCCCCTCGGGGAGGTGAGAAAAGGGGGGAAAAATAAACCCCAATATTCCGCCCCCCAACCGCACGCCCCACAAACTCCCTCTCCCCCCATCCATCCACACCCCTTTTTGTAAACCCAACCGGAAAAAAAAAAACCCCCCCCCCCCCCGCCCCCCCCCCCCCCCCAAAAAAAAAACTCCCCCCTACCGCCACAGCCCACTGACCGTCTCGACCCCCCTCTCCACCACCGCCTTAACCCTCGCCCTCAGCGCGTTATTCGCACACTCGACGTCCAGCGTCTCGAGCCACACGCGCGCCTTGAAGCGGTCGAATTGCACCTGCACGCCCGGCACGGGGACGCCGAGGAGGTGCAGGCGCTTCAGCTCGGCCTTGTCTTCTGCGCTGAGCTCGGCCGCCGCGTCCATGCCGTCTGCCGCGGGGGTGTTGTTGTTCTTGTTGTCGGCGCCGTTGGTGGAGGTGGAGGTGTTGGTGTTGTTGGCAGGGTTGAGCGCGGACGAGCGCGGGTACGGGATCGGGGCCACGGCGTCCTCGCCGAACTGGGCCTCGAGGAAGAGCAGGAGGCGCGCGAGGCGGGTGGAGGGATCGGCGGTGGCGTGGGGGTGGTGTTTTTGCTGGTGTTTTGGGTTTTCCGCGTGGTCGTGGCCGTGGGAGTGCTGGCGGGAGGATTCTGTGGTCAATGGTTAGCCATGTGGCATCTTGTGGAGCAGGGGTGAAGCGTACGGCGGACAGCAGCGGGGGAGCTTTCGACGGTGAAGAGCACCGCGAGCACCGCGTCGGCGATGCCGTCGTTGATAGCGTTGCCCTCCCAGGACACTTCGATGTGGCCGCCAGGCTTGACGAGCACGTTGACGCAGTCCATGACGGTGAATTGCGCGCTGGTGCGGCTGATGTCTTCGTCTGCGTCTTCTTTGATGCCGTTGCTGTTGCTGTTTGTTTCTTTGCCATCAACGGCTTCGTCGGTGATTGAGGTTTCTTTGATGGCGCCGAAGGTGCCTTCGAGTGCCCAGCGGATCAGCTCGGTGCCTGCGGCGGAGAGGGTGAGATGCTGGCGGCACACGATTGTCGTCGTGGTGAGGCCGGCGAATTCTTTCAGGTCTTCTGGGGCCATGAGGGAGATCTTGAAGTCGTTCTGGATCAGGACACCGCTTATGAAGGCTGGTTTGTCGGTCGCCTCGTCGGCTTGCTCGGGCTCACCGTCTTCTCCCTTGCGAGGTAGAGGTGGCTGAATAGAGGCGAGTGATCCCACGACCTTGGCGATCTTGTCTGTTTTGAAAGGGATTCGGAGCTCTTCGCAGTTTGCTGGTGAGTAGATTTTGGTAGGGACTGCCTTGTGCGCGTTGAAGCCAAGAAGTTTGGACTTGAGACGCGTCATATTACCTTTCTCTCCATGGACAAGAATCTGGATGTGTCAACGAAAGGCTCTTTCACTAGTGAGCAGTACTTACGACTACGGGAGCAGCGACTTCTTGCACAAACTCCATGTTCTCCTTGCCGTCAACGTGAGCTGCAAAACTGTACTCCTGCACTGTACAACGTCTTGGAATCAGGATTTGCTCGTTTTCCTTTTGTCCTACGCGGCGGTTGTTGTTTGCTGCTCTTGTCATAATCGCTGGAATTTGGTCAGGCTCGTGGACGATCTGCTTCGCCATTGTACCTTCGACCGAGTAACCTGTTATGATAACGCCGTTCCTTGGATCCGGAGCCCACCGCTCGAGGAGCTCGCGAGAGGTGCCAGACTGCATCATACCGGGCGAAGCCAACATGACAGACGGGCTCATATCGTCGAAACGTTCCAAGTTCTTCAGTGAGCGCACAAAACGAAGATCCCAGGCTCCACGTCGTCCCACGTCGCCTTCGGCTTCAGCCTCGGCGAAGCGCTGTTTTGTGAGACGCTTGATGTTATCGTTCATGGCTCCAACGTATGTCTGATAAACCTGCATACATCTTCGAGCAAGACTTGAATTGTAATAAATTGGAACCTTCTGGTACTGCGGATGTTTGCCCCAGTACTCGTCCAAGATGAGCAACAGCTCTTGAGCACGTCCCAGAGCGAAGACAGGAAGCAGTGCTCTGCCTCCTCGATTCAAGATGTCGGTGATGGCCTTCATCAATTGTGTCTCGCGCTCAACGCGCGGTGTATGTGTGGAGATACCAAAGGTAGACTCTGTGATGAGGACATCGATCTTGACTTCCTTGGGTACTGAGGCAGAAACCAAATGACGATCGTCTTCTCGCGAGTAGTCTCCAGTGAACAGGATCTTCAACCCGGCGATCTCGATCAAGAACATGGCAGCCCCGAGAACGTGGCCAGCCGGGTAGGGTGTAATGCGTATTCCGGATACCGTATGTGTTGTGTAGAAGTCGATGGATTCAATCATGGGGAAGGTATTCAAATGGTCCTGTTCAGTGTACATCTGGATCTTGGTTTCCGAGGAGCTTGACATGTTGCCGACACGAACGGAGTCCTGGATGAGCCATTTGTAGATGGCCTTTGTAGGGTGTGTCATGAAGACGCGGCCCTTGAAGTTTGTCTTGGCCAAAACATATGGTAAGGAGGCGGCGTGGTCAACGTGGAAACTGTGACGGCGTTAGCTGTGAAATAGAATCATCTTAGTCTGGTGGAGGAGTGGACATGTAAGAAAGAGATCAGGCTGCTATGTATGGGTGGGCCGGGGTGAGGAGGCACATCAGCGGAGTCGGACTGGAGTGCAAATGATATTCCATTGTTTCTGATATACAAGATGTTGGCCCCAATATAGTCCTCCATGCAGGTACGACTGCAGTGATGGTGATGCGCCTGGCCCCACCCACCTCGATGCTAGCTCTGAGTGCAAGTGTGGATACATACTGTGAGATCAGCAGCACATCAACTGTGCTGAGGTCAAAGTCATCGTAGAAAGGCATGGCGGATAGACCTTCGTACGCAGGATGCATGCCAGCGTCGAGCTACACCCACCAATTAGCATCTTGCAAGGCTAGTATAAGACTGAACGGAGCGCACCATGACTGTCTTGCCCTTGTACTGGAGGATGTGGCAGGACCGGCCAACCTCGTTGCCTCCTCCCAGGCACAGAAACATCAGCTCGTCGGCTGGATCTATGGGTTCCATGTCCTCTGGCTCCATGGCCGCATGCTTCCTCTTAGACGCCATGTTCTTGTATTTAGCTAGATAGGGTTCGTTCGATTGGAGAGCTGCTCAAACGCTTGCAGCCGCACTGCGAGATGCCGTGCACGGGGGAGCGGGACTGTCTAGAGGTGAGAGGTGACGCGTGAGGCTATTGTTCACAAAGGGCGCGGTAGCCAGCTCAAATGGCTGTTCAGCTCAGTGCCATCAGTCAAGCGACAAGCTTTGCAGGTATAAGCGTCAGCGCTATCTTGACAGATGGACGCGCGAAGTGCAAGGTGCAAAGTGCGAAGTGCAACTGTGAGGCAGTGATGGTTGTCGTGCAGACGTCCGTCGCAAGTCCTTTGTCGCGGCGCGTCGTGCCAAGGAGTCAAAGCGCCGGCGTCACAGAGAGCTCGTCTGCTCGTCTGCTCGTCTGCGTGCCTGAAGCTCGCGACTATCAACAGCAACCACCAGGACGCTCTTACCGCGACGCGCCTGTTCGCCTCCCTGCGCCTCCCTGCGCATCGCCGACCAGGGCGAGCCTTTCACCGCAGACCGCGACCTCCGTTGATGACCCGCCGATAAACCTCGCCCGCCCGCGCACTCCCTCCGGGGACGAGCTGCCCACCATGGCGCAGAACTACAACCAGTACCCGCAGCAGTACGGGCAGCAGCAGCAGCCGCCGCCGCCGCCGCCCGTGCAGACGCAGAACCTGGCCCAGCAGCCGCCTCGTCCCTTCTCTCCGCAGTCGTACTCCCAGTCGCCAAACGCCATGTCCCCGACCATGGGCAGCGGCATCCCCCCAGCAAAGCGCCCGCGCCTCTCGCCCAACCCAACGTCGCCTGCGCCATACCAGTCGCCCTTCGCCGCCCCGCCATATCCAATGTCGCCATACGCCGCGTCCCCGCAGACCACGGGTTATCTCTCGCTACCGCAGTCGCCCGCCAACACGCAGCCACCGCCCTTCCACCAGCCGCAGCCCTACCAGCACCCCAACCACATGGCGCAGCCACCGCTTCAGCAGCCGCAGCCACCGCCTCCGAGTTCCATGCCACCACCAAAGGTGCCTTATAGCAAGGCTACCGATAACGCTGAGCTGGAGAAGGCGAATGCGCGCGACCTGGACGTTAACAATATCAGCGACGTTCTCACAGGCTCTGGCATTGATTTGCGTGCTGAGGAGGATAACCTTCTCCACAGCTATGGGAATCGTAGTGGCTACGGAACATCGTTTAATTCACAAGCTACTGGATCCACCATCTCGCCTCATGGGAGCTTCAACAATTGGAGTCAGCAAGCCAGCCACGGCGCATTCCAAGGCACGGGCCCGCTGAGCCAGTCCATGACACAAGAGCAGCAGGAAGCAGAACTTTTGAGAAAGCATGAACAAGCCGCGCGCATCCTCAACGAATCGTCCCAGCAGTGCCTTACGGATCCTTTCTGCGATGCCAATGTGCTTCGTCACCGCATGGCCAGGCGTGCCTATGAAAACGGCATCCAGGTCAATGTCGACGGCTTGTTCGACAAGATCCCAGACAAGACTCCCCGTGATGTTACCAGGACAGCGCAGAGTGGTGCGAATGGCGAGCAGATTGTAGGCCTCGAGGCCGCTAGTCTACTCAATCAGAATGCGCCGCTTGTCGAGATTCTGTCGCTGCTATCTTTAGCTGCTGAAGAGCGCATACGTACTATCGTTGAAGATTCGTTTGCGCTGAGCCAGGGCCGACAGAACACATCACACGGCATTGTCCCACCCCAGATGGTCGACATTGCCGTGAAGGATGCAGACGCCCAACAGAAGACAATTGCACCTGCTAATATTACGAGAACGCCGTGGGAGGCACCTGAGAGCGCTGCTAGCCCCACGACGACCGCCAGTAAGGGTGAGTCTATGCAAGCTGCGTTTTCGCCAGGACACATGTTAACAAATTTAGGCCTGCCAAACGCTGCACGGCTACCCACACCGCCATCCGAGGCGCCTCCCACACCGCAGTCTACCTACCAAAATGTCAATCATATCGCCAACGTGCTGAAAAGACGCGTCCGTGAGGATGAGCAATACGAGAAGGAACGTCTTCGAAAACGCCAGCAACGCCAGCAAGGCAAGTCGGCAGCAGCGGCTGAGGCAGCTGAGGCAGCGCCTCTACCCATCCCGGAGAAGATCACCAAGAAGCAGCGGGATGCAATGAACAAAGCTGGTCAAACAGAGGATGTCTTGCATCGGAAGGCCAATGAGACGGCTGCGTTAGCGTTGGGTGGAGGACGAAAGAAGAAGTATTCCTGGATGACTGGAGGAGGAGGAGGCGGAGGTGGAGGAGGTGGCGGCAGCGGTGCTTCAGGCGCATCGACCCCTGCCCGACAGGCTCCGGGCACAGGTGGCAGTGGAGCTGCCACACCTGCTGCTGCGGCCGTCGAAGCAGGAATGAGGGCGAAGAAGAGGAATTACGGAACAAACATCGAGAATAGCGAGATCGGCGAGAAGATCCAGGTCCGGGATTTGATCCATGTCCTCGAGAACGACGGCAGAGAGAAGAAGACACTCACATTGATCTTGGCACGTCTCAAGAACACGGAAAAGGATGAAGGCAGGGCTGTGGAATACGATCGACGGTTACCAGCAGGTGTAGCTGGGGTGCGATAGAAACGCCCAGGACTCGTTCGATGTGAGGGAGCCTATCCTGGCTGCAGGCCCAACTGCTCAGGACTGCGTCCGGCGGATATCGACCAAGCTACATGACTCCGCCGCAGTCCGGAGGAAGGTGTTCTGAGAGTGCGGACCAAACACAAAATCTACATCAGCGAAGGCGTTTACTTGGATGGGACCGGTGAGTTTCTGGTGTCTCTTTGTCCCAAGGGCTGGGACTTTCGTGCATTACCTACTACTACTCTGATGATATTTGCACCAAGAGCATGTGCTGTGAAAGGCTGCGTGGTCAAACCCCGAAATCAATAATTTTTTTGATAGCTCTACTGTCGCTGGCTTGGTGCAACAAGTGTGCGACCTGACCAAGACCAGTTGTCATGTTCGTTGTCAGAAGCTTTGAAAGGCGCTGGCTGTCACGGTTGAGGCACGAACTTGTCTTTGAGCAGCACTAGCACCCCACTGCAGCGACCGATTGGTGGGGTCTCAATATAGTAAGCCTCAGCCTTACAGCACTTTAATATATCTAGCACTCGAGACGTCACCATCCCTTATCGCCATGCCAGAGACAAAGAAAATCAAGCTCAAGCTCAAGCTCAAGCGGCGAGCAGCCAAAACTTGTTGGATGTAGAAAATTGTCTGCTACGTGCTGCAAGCGGCGATTTGGGCGAAGCTGCCGCTGTGGCTCCAGCTCTGGCGAGGGATCCCTTCGTATCTAGTGGCGCTGATGTGAGCACCAGCGCCCAATGAGGCGCGGATGGGCTCCAGCGTCGTGTTACGGCGCCGCATTGCTCTGTCAGCGTGGAGGAATTGCATTCGGCGTGCAGCAGGACCGCTCGTGTTCCCCCCGTGCTGGCTGCAGGCTCATATACAGATGGGATTCTGGGAGGCCAGCTGCCGCGGGACAGGCGCGGCGGACGGGACGTTTGACAGCAGCACCCCGGCTAGGCGGGGGCTGATCAGAGGCGATTCAGGCCGGGGGCTGCTCTGCGGTTACAGGGCTCTGGGGACCGGTCAAAGAATGACCCGCCTGCTAGCTGTGCCCCTCCACTGTCCAGCGTCGCTCCAGCCTCCAGGGACTCTCTCGCGCGCCCGCTCAGGTACAGGCACAGGCACAGGCACAGGCTCCAGCTCATCTCCAGCTCAGGCGTGCCCAGCAGCTCCTTCGCGTCCCGCCCCGTCACAACAGGCATAACAGGGCCTGTGCTGGTGGTTGACGGCGTGCGCAAGTGCAAGTGCAAGTGCAAAGTGCAGGCGGCCCCAATTCCTGAAGGACTGCGCCCCAGGTGAGGTGCGAGCGCAGTAGCGAGAAAGGCGAGTAGCGAGACTCAGTACTTCTTAGTGCTAGCTAAGAGCTGCTTCCCTCAGCCTTGTCTGTTTGAGGTGTGCCCAGCGCTGCGGCTGTCAGCTCTCTGCCAATTTACCTTGTTGTCCCCCCACCCTTTCCCTCAGCTCCTCTCCGTCCGCTCTGACTGATGAACTCCATGAATGCTCGTTTCAAGAACCTCGTCGGTTCGAAACGCAAGAGTTCCTCGCATCAGCCCCCGCAGAGCACTCCCGGCGGCAGCGCCCCCACCGGCGCAAACCGACCGACGTCGCTATCGCCCCAGGCCAGCAACTCGAGCAGCTCGTCGCTCCCCATGAACCCGCAGAACAACCTGGGCCGCCCGCCCTCGTACACATTCGCGCCCCAGCAGGGCGGCCTGGCACCGCAGCAGCAGCATGGCCGACCAACGAGTCCGGTATGGACATGAACAGCACTGCACACTGCAGCACATACAGGAACTTCCATGCTGACTAGACGCAGCTCCCGCCCATCAACACTGGCGCGCCTGGCTACCCAGCGCACCCCCAGCAGCCCGTAGGCTATCCTCCCCAGGCCGGTCCGCCTGGCTACCCACCGCAGGCCCCGCCAGGCCAGTACGGTGCCGGAGGCTACGGGGCGCCGCCGCCAGTGCCTGCTGCCCATGGCCCGCCTGCAGCATACAACCGCCCGGGCATGGCTGAGGCCCCGGGCGAGGGACGCTCCAAGGCCCAGCTCATCGTGGGCATCGACTTTGTACGCCCAGCCCTAGCCCTAGCCCCGCCCCCAGCTTGCACACACTACGCGGGGCGCAGTCGCTGACCACACGCAGGGCACAACCTTCTCAGGCATCGCTTTCGCTTTTGCAACCAACACCGAGGCCAAGGAGGACATCATCACCGAGTGGCCTGGCGCAGGAAACCAGACCAAGCAGAAGGTGAGTCTGCGCGGAGCACGGCCGCCTGTGCCTGTGCCTGTGCCTGTGCCTGTACCTCCCCGCTAACGCTGACCCCAACAGATCCCCACCGTCCTCTACTACGACCAGTACCAGAAGGTCGTAGGATGGGGCCCAGACATTGCAGACGCACTGGCACCCACGGGGTACCCCAAGCCTGGCGTCCAGAAGGTGGAGTGGTTCAAGCTGCAGCTCATGCTGTCCGGAAACACATACATCGACCCCATCAACCTGCCCCCGCTGCCCCCTGGCAAGTCCGAGATCGATGTGGCCGCCGACTACCTCTTCCACATGCGACAGGCGATGCGCAACCAGCTGCAGAAGACGCTGGGAGAGGTCTTCAACCGCGAAGAGCGCAACATCCGCTACTACCTGACTGTCCCCGCCATCTGGAATGATGCTGGAAAGGCTGCCACCCGTGCTGCCGCCATTCAGGCCGGCTTCCTGCGCGACGAGAACGACAACCGATTGACCCTCATCACCGAGCCCGAGGCCGCCGCCATGTTCTGCTCCAAGACTGGTCTGCTCAATCTGAAGATGCACGACGCCGTGTTGATTGTCGATTGTGGTGGAGGAACCGTCGATTTGATCGCGTACGAGGTCGAAGAGGAGCAGCCCTTCTCTGTGGCCGAGTGCACCGCAGGATCTGGTGACTCTTGCGGTTCTACCGCCCTCAACCGCAACTTCAGCAACATCCTGCGTGCAAAGATTCGAAAGATGAAGCTCCCTGACGGTTCCAAGACGGCAGGAAAGGTCTACGCCAAGTGTATCATGGACTTCGAGAACAGGATAAAGGCCGATTTCCGCAACAACGGCCAGAAGTGGGCAGTCGATGTGGGCATCGAGGCCGAGTTCCCTGAGGCCGGTATCGAAGACGGCTACATGACTTTCACCAACGAGGAGATCCTGCAATGCTTCGAGCCGGTCGTCAACCGTATCTTGGAGCTTGTCCGCAATCAGATCATCGCCATTCAGGCACAGAACAGATCGTTACAGAACGTGCTCGTCGTCGGTGGTTTCGGTGCGTCTGAGTATCTGTTCCAGCAGATCAAGCTGCACGTACCGCCTCAATTCCAGTCCAAGGTCGTTCGTCCCATGGACTCCGTCGCTGCCATCGTGAAGGGCGCCGTCACCGCTGGTATCACAGAGCGCATCGTCACCCACCGTGTTGCTCGCCGCCACTACCTCATGGCCACACTCCAGCCCTTCAAGGAGGGCCACCACCCCGAACAGTACCGTGTGCCGTCCCTTGACGGCAAGGACCGATGCAAGTACACACGACAGATTTTCGTGCAAAAGGGCCAGCGAGTCAAGATTGGCGAGCCTGTCAAGGTCTCCTTCTTTAGGCAAGTCGCGCCCGGTGCGACACTCATGTACGAAGATATTCTGTACGCATGCGACGACGATGTCTGCCCAGAATACACCAAGGACCCTCGTAAGTCATGGGCTCTTCACTGCAAGGGAGTGTATGTGCTAACAATTGCCAGGTATCAAGGAAGTCGTCACGCTCACCTCGGACCTCTCGCGGAAGAACCTCGAGAAGGACTTTGAGCGCATGGACACCCCGCAAGGCACCTTCTACCGCGTCTACTTCGACATCTACCTCACGCTGGATGGCTCCGAATTTAACGCCGAGCTGGTGTGCCAGGGCGAGGTCATGGGCCGTTGCACATCGAGATTCCGATAGTTGCCCACAATCCAAAGTTACCATGACGTGCCCCAGGTTCTACCAAAAAGTTCTTTTCGACGAGCATAATATACGATGATGTGTGGAGAGGAGTTGTGTGAGTGTAAGTCGGGAAAGGCAGTTTGCGTGGAAAGGTGTGTGCGGACCAGGATTTTTTGATTGATTCTCTCCTTTTTGGCATTTTTTTTGTTGATCTTGCAAAGGCGAGGCTACAGCATACCCCCCAACGTTCAATGACAATGAAAGCTTCATTTTAAGCCTGTGGCACCTCGGCGAATTCGTGTGGGCGAAAAATCCGAGTTGCTACTGTTGGTAATGCAACGTCTTCACTTGGTCTGTTGTTCGGTAAGATGGTCCATGGAACTGGTTCGTCCCCTCATGGTTCTGCCTTCGATACTTCCTACCGTGCTCGGATGTGTGCACTTCCATATTGATCTTTGCTCTCAAGACATTTTTTCCAGTGGGGCTTTCCTAATAGATAAGACTCCTTCTTGTCTGGCATGTGGAGCCACATGCATGGTGAGTCTTGAATCCTCTCCTTAACCAGCCATTACTCACTAAAGCCAGATCACCAGCGCATTGATGACGGTACTGAACCTCTTATCAAACCCTGGTTCACAATAATTCAGAGAGAAAATCTAGGGCCCCGCGATACCTGCACATACATAAACTGCCAGCTACCTCTTTCCTCGCACTTGGCTGTTCACATAAGTTTCACCTTTGGTATAACCCTTCTATATCTGATCTTGATTCACAACTTCAACCTCAACCCTAACCATGCAACTGCTTACCCTCCTTACCTTAGCAGGCCTTGCGGCCGCATCTCCCTTCGCCTCTGTGAGGACCTCCAACACCGAGGTCACCTCGCAACATGAGACCAAGGCGCCCGCCGCGGAGACCTCCAACCCAGGGATCGACTGCCTATACGGCTCTGGTCAAGGGTGCGCCTACATGCCTCCAGCCAAGCGAGGCCTGGAGTACGTGAACGACTCGACCACTGTGGCGACTACAAGCCCACAACCCCCCTTCTGGGTACCGCAAGGCTGGAACCCGCCAATCCCCCTCGGCTTCGCGCCGGACCCGGATATACTCCCAGACTACGACGGCACGCTCCCCTACTTCAAGCACACGCGACCGGAGTGGTCGCAGCAGGCGATGCGCGAGAAGCCGCCCAGCAGCTACAAGCGCATCGTGACCAACTACAACGCGTCGGCGACGTACCGCCCCGTGCTGCGCGTCGCCATGCACCGCTACAACGTGCACGAGTGCGCCAAGAAGTGCGACCGCCTGGGCGACCGGTGCCACGCGTTCGGCCACTTCAAGGAGCGCGCGCCCGTGTGCAGCGTGGGCGTGTACACCAAGTGCGAGGAGCTGGTGTGCCAGCCCGTGGAGATGTGCGAGCTGTATGCGAGCGCGCTGGAGCCCGGGGTGGTGTCGCTTGGGGAGTGGGAATGGGGGATTGAGGGGAGTAAGATGACGAGGGCGGTGAGGGCGTTCAACGGGTATAATAAGTATTGGCGGCGGCCGGGGAAGAAGGAGGTCGACTCGGCCGTGGAGGGAAGAGAAGCGAGTACGACGACGACGGCTGAGCCAGGCGACGACGAGCAGGCCGACAAGGACGACTCCGACTCTGACGCCGCGGTCGCGCCCAGAGCAGACTGCGACATCACCTTCCAGGAGACGACGACGGAGACGTATCGCCCCCCACCCATCACCAAGACGCGGATCCTGCAAGACGCGCCCGTCACCGTCACGCAGACGGAGGTCATGCACCACGAACCCATCACCACCACGATGACAGTGCAAGCCGCGCCCGTCACCATCACGTCGACCAACAACGTCCTCTTCTGGCAGACCACCACGCCCGTGGTCACGACCACGCAGGTGACCACGCTGCCCACCTCCGTCTCCACCACGACGGTGTGGGCCACTTTCACCGATACCGAGAGGAGCACGGCGATGGTGACGGATACAAAGACGAGGTTCAGGACGAGGACGGAGCTGGTGACGGAGACGAAGACGGAGACGACCACGAGAGTCAAGGGGACCACCACAGTAACAACCACTACAACAAGTGTTTGGAATGCCCCGGGAGGGAAGTGGGTGTAGTAGAGTATAGTAGGGATAGGAGCGCATGCGGGGAGCAGGCCGAGGAAGAAAGGAATAGGGTCAGATCTTTTCAGGGAGGTTTTCCTTTTTCCTTCCCTTCCCCCCCCCCCCCCCCCCCCCCCCCCCCCCCCTCCCCTCCCCCCCCCCCCCCCTCCCCTCCCCCACACGACATCTCCGCACAGTGCGACCGCTCACCATCGCGCCTCCACGCGCTCCCACACACCCAAACACAACCACCATCACTAAATTCTATTCTCTATCTATACTCCCTTTCACTGTCTTAATACTCGATACACACT
>KZ107845.1:641764-786884 GCA_002116315.1 Epicoccum nigrum | reverse complement strand
AGAGACAGCGGGACCCCGGCGAGTGAATGAGCTCACAACAGAAGAGTCACCGACAGCAAAAGGTTGGAATGGCCCGGGAGGGGCTGGGGGTGGTTAGGCTAGTTAGGGGAAAGGGCAGAGTCGGGGGGGGCGCGCATAAAAAACTTCAACTGTGCCATCTACACGCTGGAAATTTCTAGTCTTGCTGACTCCTCCCCCCCCCCCCCCCCAAAATCTAGTCTACGTCTCTAGGTATCGTAGGGGAGGGTAGAGCGCGAAGGCGCGCTGCTTACACGAGCGAAATCTCCTTTTTCCAAATGTACGCGCACCTTCTAAAAGAAAAAAAAAGCCCATCTGTGTGGTGTAGTGTCCCGCGACCAAAGCAGTCCGCGATAGAATCTGCTCCAGATCAGCAAGTCGGCTTGGCTTCTTCGGCGTCGGGATTCTTCCTTTCCCCCTGCACGAGGAAGAAACCAAACGCCGTGGTATCGCTTTGTACCTTTGCAGCGGGGCTTTCGCAGTCAGTTCTAGACGAACCCTCGTGCATGGACGTTGGGTATGGATGGCCTCCTATCCTACACAGCCGAATCCGCCCTGCAGCGAGCGTCAAAGTCTCCAGCCGCAGAAGAAACCCTGAGATACATATTGTACGCTCTGTGTGACCTCCAGACCCTCTGAGGACTACAAAAGGAAGCTGGGCGGGTGAGAGAATCCCTTTGCTGATTGTCGCTTTATAGTCTGGGGGGATTGGATTTCCCGACTTTGGCGTTGTGAGAGTGGGGGTTTTATGTGCTGCTGTTTTTTTTGTCGTGCAAGAGAGACATGTAGAACCGCTCATACAGTGTGGCACTATCTATCTAAGCCTTGGGTATACTGCTCTGTCTCTGCACTCGAACTCAGGCCTTGCTATATATCTCCGCGTCGAAGTTCGTAGGAAACCTCTCCCTCCCCTCCGCATCAGCCCTCACCCACACCGCCACGCTCGTCCCAGGACACCTGAAAACCCCGTACCCCTCCCCATCAATCTCCACCTCGCCCTGCTCCCACCCCAGCAGGTCTGTCCACTTCTCCCCCGCGTGCATCTCGCCGACCGCCATCCTGATCTCCCCGGGGCCCGTGTTGCTCATCACGCACGCCAGCCCCGCGACCTTGTCCCACGTCCCGCGGCGCACAAAGCCGATGCAGTTCGCGTCGTCACGGTAGTCGTCCTGCGCGCCGTACGCGTACAGCTTGCGCGCGAGGATCAGGTCGGCGAGCTGGCCGCCGCACGAGGGGGGCGCGGCGTGCTCGCCTTGCAGGCCGTAGAGGTCGCCGTAGAAGGGGCAGGGGTAGCCTTCCTGCCTGAGCAAGATCAGCGCGTAGGCGAGCGGCTTGAAGAATCCCTCGACGGGGGTTTCGACCGTCTGGCCGGGCTGGGTGTCGTGGTTTGTGACGACAGTCACGGCGCTGACGGGGTTGAGCGAGACGAGTGTCCCATCGAAGATTTTGCGCAGATCGGCGTCTGGGGTTTTGGAGAGCTGCGAGAAGTTGTTGAGGAGCGGAGAGTCGTAGAGGGCGAACTTGTGGTGCATGTCCTCGAGCCAGTCGCACATGAGCTGGGCGTCGCCGGACCAGAATTCGCCGACGATGAAGATGTCGTTGCCGCATTCGTCGCGCAGGTTGTCCACCCATTCGTTGGTGAAGCGCTCGGAGAAGTGCTGAACCGCGTCGAGGCGGAAGCCCTTGAGTCCGAGTTCCTTGGTGATCCAGACACCCCAGTTCTTGACGTCGGCCTGGACTTCGGGGTGGGAGTAGTCGATGTCGGCGAACATCATGTAGTCGGCGTTTCCACCTTCCGAATCGACTGATGCGCTCCAGCCTTTGTTGTCGCCCAGAATCTTGTAGATGGCTTTCTTCTCGTTGGCTTGGTTATAGTCCGTGCCGCTGAAGTGCTCCCAGTGGTACTTCTGCGAAGAGTACTTGTCACCGCGTCCTGGGAAATCGAAGCCCAGCCAGCCCTCAATTTCGTACGGCTCAGAGGCCTCATTTGTGCGGTCGTTGTTGTCAACTTCCACTACACGACACTTCTCCGTGTTGTCGGCTCCAGCCTTGTGGTTCAGGACAGCATCCCAGAACAGACCAATCCCGTTCTCCTTTGCAACCTTGCAAAGCTCGAGCAGCTCCTCTTTCGAACCCCACTTAGTGCTTCTCTGGCCCTTCTGGTCAAATTCGCCAAGGTCGTAGAGGTCGTAGATGTCGTAGCCGTTACCTTCAGGCGAGGCAGCTTTGCAGCCAGGGGGAAGCCAGACATTGTCAACTCCCACCGCTTTCAGCTTGGGAATTTCTGCAATGAGACGCTTCCAGTGCTTCTGGTCCGCAGGGACATTCCATTCGAACCCCTGGAAGAGGGTATGGTTGTCCGGTGTGGGCTGTTGTTCTGCTCTAAGTATTAGACGTGCATACTATATTCAGAAGAGTGAACTTGCCGTCGGAACCCATTTTTGCTACAGCACAGTTCTAGGTTACCGCCTGGAGTATATATTGAATACCCAGCTCCAAGAAATGGGAGCCCCCGGTATTTGAAGAGGTCCCATGGCTGCGAGATCGAAATTCAAGTTTACATGGTGGCGTGGATTCGGTCAAACGGCGGTGTCTCTTATCCCTGCATTCACAGCAGGTTTATCTACCGGATATCTTGCAGGCAGAGCCGCAAAAGCAGGTCCTCCCACGAGACGTTGATTTAGCATGCCTTGGGCCGCGGTCTGGACGCTCTTAGGCCAAGCGCGGCTCAACAAATACCTCGCTGACGTCAAGGTTCCGAGGGGTCAGAGATGATGGGCTTGCGGAGCAGAAGACTAAATATCGTTAGACGTAGGTAAGACTCGTACAAAAGGCGACGTTGTCTGTGCGTTACACTGACAGATGATAGAGATATTGAATTTCGCGGGGTGAGGTGAGGGTCAATGTAAGCTAGTTCAGAATAGGTTAGATCTAAACAGGACCCTATTGCGTAGCAGTGACTTACGAGGCAGCAACCTGAAGTCACATCAACAACTGATATCGATCACCATCAGACCAGGGTAACGGAGTGAAGCCATCATAGGAGTCGCCTGCCTTTATTGTGTACATCGATCTAAGAAGGGAACATATCGTCTGTTTTCACTCAGTGTTTTGACAAGCCGAACGTCCAATCTTCTATATGAAGGCACCAAGAATATTGTCGAATCTCGCTTCTCGACCAACCACTTCCTCCAGAGCAACCGCGCACATGTTTACAAGCAAACGCATGAAGTTGTCCAACGCGGCTCCTCGCGAGGGGTCCACCGGCTCGGCCATCGTTCGCTTCTACGACCCAGCAATACAGGCCAAAGATGCACTCGGTCGCACACATGAGCAGATACTTTCGTGGAGCAATGATAGATTGGAACACAGCCACAACTATATTCAGATGCTATTCCCACTACCTGAGGGTTCCCCGTTCAATTGGTCGGCACCGATAATTGATTACGACACGATGAAGGCGTTCCGTGCCAGGAACGAGCTGAGACAAGGTCTGCGCGAGAGCTTCGAGCGTATGCTCAACTTCTACGGCTTTGCCGTGTCGCTGCAGCCTGAACCTGGGTCTGAGAGCACGGATAACGGCAAGGATTCAGGGCAGGCATCCACCGAAAAGACATCAACAAGTACCGCAGCCACAGTCGAGCCGCTTGGGGAAGGCTCGAAAAGCGTTCAGACTCTTCCGGCCACCACCGACAAAACCGTACCAGAGGAAAGCTCAGAAATCGCCACCACCGATGCATCCTCAGCGGAAACAGCACTCGCCAGCGGCAGATACCACATCACCCGCGGTCCCAACTGGCACACAGCGTCGGAAAACTGGGCCGGCTATATGGACCACAACCACCTACGCATCACCCGTATCATCCGCTGTCTCCGCGTGCTGGGCCTGCAGCGTGAGAGTGAAGCTTTCTTCGCGGCCCTGAAGAGCGTCGCCGAGGACCCCAAGATTCGTATCAGCGGCCGCTCGGTGAAGTACTGGACGCGCGCGGCCGAGCTGCCGCTGCACATACCGCCTAGCGAGGGCGAGGATGAGTGCGAGTGGTTGAAGGAGTGGGAGAGTGAGCAGCAGTAGAGGGAGACTCGGTTGTACATGGTAGTAACTGGTACTTCTACCGGTATTTGGGAACATGGGGTCGTTGGGTACCTTGCCTAGATTAGCGACATGCAGCCGTCAGGCTTTGCCTTTAGATAATAATCCAGGCTTTGCCGTGAAGCAGTTCGAGCAATGCAAGCACAACACAATGAACCGATGAGATGCGCACCATAGAAACAAAGCTGAATATGAAACACAATGAAAATCAGTTGTTCAGCATCTCCCTCGCAGTCTCGCAGCCCTGCATTGCCGTATGCTATATACACCAGCAGCTTTCCCCTTCCTCCTTCTCATCCTACCTCCCCTAGAACTCAGAGATGGTATCTCCCCTCCTCTTACCACGCATATCCCACTTGCCCTAAACGCCCACATTAGCCCTGCATCACCTCTCCCCAACACCACACCAGACCCATCATCGCAACTTACATCAGTGATGTACCCGAAGTATCCCAGCGTCGCGGGGACAACGACCACGTACATGGTGGCCAGGAAGGCAGTGCGCCTCGTCCAGCGGAAGTACTTGTGGCGGTTCACCACCATGTCTGGCTGCTTGTTAGCCCGGGCCCTTGGTCCTCGCTCTCTGGGTTCCCTCCTCCTCCGCGCCTCCTCCGCCCATCTTGGACCGGCGCCTGGCCGAAGGAAGCGCGCTCGAGGGGTGTGTGTGGGAACGCGGGAGCTGCGTGCGACGTACTGTTCCATTTTATGATGGCGGGATCCTTGTGGAGAGCTGTTTCGGTTCGTTAGCCATTGCGATCGATTGCGCGCCCGGGGCGGGCTATGACGCAAGGGGGAGGCGTGCCTTCGTGTCCGCCGGCCATTGTGACGGTTGTGGGTGGGGTGGAGCGCGGCGTGCGGGTTGTGGCGGGGGTGGGTGTGGTGCGCGAGGACTGTGAGGTTGCGAGCTGGTGATGTCGGCGGGCGGAGGTCGTCGAGGCTTGGCGTCGGCGATCTTTCAGCCTTGCGGGTGAGAGGGCGCGGGTTGGTTTCGCGACATGACGAATGATGACCTTCAAGATGGTAGGTTACCGCTCAGAAGAGAGAACTTGATGCTTTCTCGAGATCGGTGGTCTTTGATTGTATTTGCTAGAATGTGTGCCAGTGGCTTGCATGTAGAATTATGACCTTGTGCCGTTTAAATCGGAGCAAATACAAATATGTCTATAGGAATAACTAGATGTATGCTAGTTGTCTCCCCCATGCTCAATGCGAGACCTATCAGACCATAAAAGCTGCGCCTCGCACGATGCAAAGTCGGCGGTTGCGGGCAAACTCATTGTACCGCGGCTGTCGCAAACCACCGATACGGACGGCCCTTCTGGATCCAAGAAAAGATATAAGCATCGTAGCTCCTCAATCTCCAGCGTTGAAAACTCTCCAGATTCAGGCTCTACCTCTCCTTCAACATCAGAAGAACTCTTTCAGACACACACGAAGCCTTCATCATGTCTAACCAGCAAGGTGCAAAGATCACCGTCTACTGGTACGTTTTGCACGTGAAGACCTTCACCCACCACCTGCAGCAACGTGTAGCGTCAACTGTCTTCTGGCACTGCCAACAAACCCTCTCGCAAGAAAAATTACACGCTGACCGCAAAATGCAGGCTCGAAAAGTCTCGCGCCCAGCGAATCATCTGGCTCCTGGAAGAGCTCAACCTCGAATACAACATCGAGGTCTTCAAGCGCGACAAGGCCGGCCGCGCAGGCCCTGAACTGAAGAAGATCCACCCCCTCGGCCGCTCGCCAGTGATTGGCATCACGCCCGCCGGCTCCGACAAAGAGGTACGCGAACCACCCAATCAACTCGAGTCACACCGCGTCAGCTGACCGTTCCCACGCAGGTCATCATCGCCGAAAGCGAAACAATCATGGACTACCTCACCGACCACTTCGGCGCCCACCTCGTCCCCGCGCGCTACCCCGCCGGTCAAGAGGGCAAGCTAGGCGCCGAGACCACAGAGTGGATGCGCCACAAGTTCCTGCTGGACTACGCAGAGGGCTCGCTCATCACGCCTTTGATCGTCTCCCTCATCACCGCGGGCATCCGCGCAGCGCCCGTCCCCTTCTTCCTGCGGCCCATCACCAACGGCATCGCCGCCAAGGTCGACGGCTCCTACACCGACCCGGAGCTGACCAACCACCTCGACTTCCTCGACACGTACCTGAAGGAGAGCCCCTCCCAGGGCGCCTTCTTCTGCAGCGACAGGTTGACCAGCGCGGATATCATGGTGCATTTTGTGCTGGAGGGGGCGGTGAAGAAGAAGGCGGTCAGCGAGACGAAGAACCCCGCGTTGTATAAGTATGTGAGGAGGCTGCAAGAGATGGAGAGTTATAGGAGGGCGGGCGAGAGGGTCGAGAAGGCGAGTGGGGTCAAGTTTGTGCCGTTTTCCGAGACGTGAGTGGGGAGGGGATGGGGGTGGAAGCGGGGTGGAAGGGAGTAGGAAGGCGTGCGAAGATGCCTACTGGGAGGTGGGTGGGTAGGGAGTGCGGATGACGGTGGGGAGTAATAGTGTCGTGGATGTAGCAGTCATCCAGCCGCCCGTTTAATCTTTCAATGTAAGACATGCCACCGTTGCAGTCCATGAAGGTATATAGTCTTGTATCAAAAGCCGGTTCCTGAGTCTGTCAGTCTTGCGCGCTATGCAACTATAGTGATAGCAGCTGCCACCTTTCCCACTAGCGTACTGACATCAAAACTCGCAGTATATACTCTTGTGCATCTCATTAGACACATGTATTTGAAGTCTTCGACCTGTCCATCCAGCAAGGGTTCGAATGCGTCTCAGTCACGACTGGGCCCAGTACCAGGTGATCTCGTGAATCGTGATTACCGCCGGGATTGGGAACTCCGCAGACCGGGCGCCTGGTCAGTTGATTCTTCAACATCACATGCAGAAGACATTCTTTATGTCATTAAGAGCTCCGTCTATTGTGCAGCTAATCTCATGGAACCGTACTGTTACAAGTGTGCCACTCTAGGGCGTGCTGAACGTACAAGTAGCTAGCTAAGCGGCAAGATAAAACGCAAACACATGAACAGAAAAGGGGAATAGATTCAATGCCCGGCCATATGCTTCAAAAAAAGAAAGACTTTTCCGTGCACTACAAAGTCTCTCTCTCCCTAAGACTCCATGTCGTGGCTGTCCTGGTACCGTCGCTCCACCACCTATGTAATGACCGTTTAGTTGGTCTTGGAGATCTCAACACCACCGGTGGCACCGAGGGCCTTCTTGATGTCGCCGTAGATGGCGAACTGACCAGCGGTCAGGGTACCGACCATGAAGAGACGGGCACCGATACCGCTGTAGGAGCCGCGGATACCGAGCTCCTTGGCGATCTTGATGAGACGGCTGGTGGTGCCCTCACCGGGCTCACCCTTGGTCTTGTTGATCTTGGACAGCATGGTGTCAGCGGGCTGGGAGATGATGGCGGCGGCGAAACCGGCGATGAGACCGGAGCCGAGGTTGTAGACGGTCTGCATGCCGTTGGAGGTCTTGCTCTTGTCGACAAAGGTGTAGACGGCCTCGTTGACCTTCTCGAAGACGACGAACTTGGCGCAGGTGTAGGGGATCCTTTTCACATGTCAGCTCAACCGAGTTCAGATCAAAGGGTCTCGTGGGTACTCACTGCTTGAACAGGATGGGACCGAAGCCAGAGTAGAAAGCACCAACACCCTCGGTCTTGAGGATCTTGCCGAAGCCACCGATCAGACCGTTGGCGAACTTGGGGTCGGAGACGAGACGGATACGGGTGGCCTCAAGAGGGCAGAGGGCGATGTCAGCGATGAACTCGGCGCAGGCGGCGGCACCGAGGTAGACGGCAGTGCGGTTGTTGGAGGCAGTCTCGTAGCCGAAGGTGTTGATGGCCTGCTGCTTGAAGAACTCGTATCCACCGAACTTGAAGGCACCCTGGAGGAAGTAACCAGCGGCGGTGGGGCCGAAACCAGTCCAGACGGCGCCAGCACCCTCGTTGGCGATGACCTTGCGGAAGCCACCGATGAGACCGCTGTTGTAGGTGACGGGGTCAAGCTGGATGCGGGTCTTGACGCTGCGTGGCTGTTAGCTGGGATCTCTCTCACACGTCATCTGCGAGCGGCTGTCGCGCAGCGCCGCAAAAACTGCGCGGCAGCCATTGGCGCGCATCACGGCGGTGGGAGACGTACACATCGACGGGGGTCAGAGCACCGTGGGTGACGGAGCAGCAGACGGCACCAGCGAAAGCGAAGCGCGAGTAGAGACCGAGACCAGTGGGCGCGTCAGGCGCGGGCATGGCAGCAAGCTTGGCCTTGGCGGCGTCGACCTTGCTGGAGCCGGTGGCAGTGGGGGGAGGAGCGGTGGACATGGTGACGGCGATGGAACGGACGACAGAGGAGTGAGTGGAGAGGTGTGGTGTTTGTGGTGTTGATGGCTGTTCTCAAATCGAGGCTCAAAAGGTTTTGCTGGGAGAACGAGGCCGTACTGCTTGGCGCCCGCTTTATGCCCGACCTCTCCCGGCCAGCCAACGGAATTAGGCTTATCGAAACCCGTCTTTCCTGCTTTTCCCTTTGGCGAATCACGTCATAGCGCATCGGGGCGTGCGCGCTCAACAACGCCCTTAATCGCGCAGGCGAAAGTTATGTATGAGGACGTTGCGCCGCTGTTTGGAAAGAGTGTTGCATCCCCCAGCTGTACACTGCGTGGCACCGGCCGGAATTAACCGTCGAAGAGACACTCACCACGATGCATCGACGTCGTTTGCGCCGAGAATCAGCGATACCGGCTATCACGGAGACCATATAAGCGTTCAAGCAAGAGCTGGGAGCTGGGAGGAAGGGACCATGTTCTTGCCGAATCGATCACTGCCATCAGTGAACTCAAGAAGCCTCAAGGAAAACGATCAAGTTCCGGTGTTGTTCCAGGCTGACAGCACGCATCATATTCCGCTTCGACAGTAGATGGTAGGTAGTCGCCGACTTGGTGGTAGCGCCTGCGACTGTTCTGCGCAGTTGTCCAGGATCAGGAAGAACACAGTCGAGCTGTCGATTCGAGTTCGCTGTGGAACCGTGGTGCCTATCAGTGGAGAGATTTTGCAGTTGTGTCTGGAGAGAAACTTGGTCTTGCCCTGTCCTGGGCACAATCAAAGTCGCAGTCCACTTGCCTTTTCCTTGGGTGTTGCCAAGCTGGGTCTGCTCATGTTTGCAAAGCTGGTAAAGCTCAGGTTTGCAGCTCAGTCGGTCTCGTGCAGATGCGCACTCTGGTATCTATGATTTTACTATGATGCAACTGTCCGGCATCCACTACCGCCTCAAATATCACCGTCTTTTGTAACCGAGTTCGTCGTCGGACACGAGCTAGGCGCTCTCCTGACACGATGTCTGTGTTCCTGAGGTGCCTGCATGTCGCTTACAGATTGTACCTGTGTATGGTTGATAACGACACTTGTGCATTGCAGGCAATGCAGCGTACACTGCTCGACAACAAGTAAACGTTAGCAGTTCCCCACTCCACTCCACAATCAGTCTGTTGGCTTTATCGAATTGTGGAAATATCAAGCAACCATTGCGATCCACGCCGTTTGTCTGATTTGCACATCCATGCGGCAGATCTCCACTTGGCACTAAGCGGTTCGTGATCGGGCTGTTCGGTTGGGGTAGCCTGCGCATTGCGTGCAGGGATTACACAGTATACACCTGTCAGCCTTCAAGTTGGTCATTTTCATTCTGCGAAATCTGCGAATGTGTCCTGGTTGTCTGCTGTGGACAGCTGCATGTAAAGGTCGTGACATTGGACCTTATCTCGACCCACAACAATGGCCAATGTTGCTCAAGTAGTATAGCTAAGCAATGCGCGACACTGGTGCGAAAGCAGGTACACAGTATTGATGAAACAGATCCGGCCTGCTCCTCTCATTTTCATACTTCGTGGAAGTTGGCTGGCTGCCACATATTAATGGTATGTTCCACTGTTATACTTTGAGCTGCGTTGCAGACTTTTACATAGTACATACTGTGTACATATGTAGTTCCTCGCTTACAGGGATCGAAACTTACAACTTTGGAGGCCTCTGCTTCTGCTCGAAGCTCCGGCGAATATCCTGCCTCTTGTGCCACTCAAGATACGGTAGTGCGAGTGTAATCAGATTTGTTGTTTTCAGGCGACACAATTTTGCAGTTGCTCACAGCTATCAGGGGACCCGCTACAACATGATGTGGAGCGTCGATAGCACTGGCTCTCCCGAGAAACGACGTGGGAACGTGGGAACGTGGGAACCGCTTCCTTAGCCGTCCAATCACGACCATTACCAGGCAATGCTTGTGGCTGCATGCAACGGCGTCGCACAGCAGCTGGAGCTACGTTTGCACATGTTATGCACAACACACTTTCAACGTGTCGCATAGAAAATATCCGAAGGTTCTCGCGATGACACCCCGTTATCTTGACCGCCGCGTGATCTGGTCCGCTCCAGACCCAGAAGCGCCTGCTTCGTGCACGACAGGCCGGGGGTCTGGAAATTTAACTACCGAGCACCCGCTTTCTTAAGTTCCCACCTTTTTACCAAACATAAACACCACTCTTCTTCGCCCTGCAATTGTATCCTGAAAAACCTCATTGCTGCGCTTCATGTCGCTGATTCAACATGTCACGCAACAAGAGGGTACCGACCGAGAGGAGGCGCTTGTCGACTTGTTCCTGTCGCCGATAGACCGCTATGAGAGCCGCGAGCAAGCCTCGGAACGTCGGCACTCTTTCCAGAGCCAGTACTCGAACGCAGGATTCTTGCAACCAGGCAAGTCTGTGAGGCGTGTCATCAGTTATGATACGCTTCACAAACCTTTGGAACCTGTGGCAGGAGACGTTGACGGCGGTGTGACACAGTACAATGTGTCGACATTCAAGCGCGCCGGTACGTATCGCCGAGCATGTCACCCGACCTCTTTACTAAGATCTACGCAGCACAAGTATTGACAGTTGTCTTGGCTTGTTGGTTCGCCAGCGGCATTGTCTTCGGTTTTGCAGCGCTCAAACCTATTCTGATCAAAGAAGGTGTTTACAGGGATCTTTGTACACAGGAAGAGTTGGATGAGGATGTCGAAGTTTGCTACGAGCAGGACTTGCGCCTCAACTTTTTCTTCTCACTCGCATCTACTACAGCAAACGTCTCTGCGCTTCTTGTTGGAACAATCCTGGATCGCTATGGGCCCAAAGTCTGTTATCTCGTTGGTTCCGCCTGCCTTGCTGCTGGCAGCATTATAATGAGTCTCGCTTTCCAGATCGACGAGTTCGACGGCTACACAATCGGAAACTTCTTTCTTGCGCTTGGAGGCACATTTGTGTTCTTGCCATCTTTCCAGATTGCTAACGCCTTCCCAATGTATAGCGGATCCATCGTAGCGCTCGTTACTGGCGCCTTTGATGCATCTGCAGCTGTCTATCTCTTCTACAGACTTGCGTATGAAGGAACCGATGGGGCCTTTAAACCTCAGACCTTTTTTCGTTTCTACCTCATTGTTCCAGTAGCAATTGTCATCGCCCAGCTGACTTTCTTGCCGACTGAGAACTACAAGACTACGCCGCAATTGGAGATGAAGATCCAGCGTGCTACAGTAAATGAGCGAGACGTCCACACTTCGGACGAAGATCTTCCTGATGAGGAAGTTTGGAGGCGCAGGAAGACCCGCAGCACCCGTCGTCGCAAGCGTCTGGATAAGCTCGATCAGCTCGTTGGTGACGAAGTCACGCGTAAGAAGCAGGAAGAGAAAAAAGAGCAACACCTCGAGGCCTCGGGAGTCTGGGGTGCTTTACACAACAAGACTGCCATCGAACAAATGATGACGCCCTGGTTCACTCTACTAGCCCTTCTCACAGTCATGCAGATGGTTCGCATGAACTACTTCATTGCCTCCATCCGGGAGCAATACGCATATATGCTTGGATCCGTCGAACTGGCCGCTCGAGTCAACGAGTTCTTTGACTGGGCACTCCCATTGGGAGGCGTTCTCAGCACACCCTTCCTCGGCATGCTTCTCGACAACGTTAGCACTGCGGGCGTCCTCCTTATCATTGTAATTATCGCGACCGCAATTGGCATCATTGGTTCCGTGGCTACGCTTTGGGCGGGATACATCAACGTCCTTCTCTTTGTCGTCATGCGCCCGCTCTACTACTCGGCAATGTCCGACTACGCCACCAAAGTCTTTGGCTTTGCAACATTTGGTCGCGTTTATGGAACCATCATCTGCTTCTCCGGCCTGATCAACCTCTCGCAGACGGGAATCGATGCCTTGACCAAGACTACCTTCGGCGGCAACCCGGTGCCGGTCAATTCCGTCCTGGCTGGTCTCACCTTCGTCATCGGCTCTACGCTCGTTATCTACGTCGCTGTCAATGTTTACCGCATGCGCAAGAAGCTCGACGAAGAGGACGCGCTGACAGTCACCAACACTGATGTTGGTAGCATCATGGAGAGTCTGCTCGAAGAGGATGAACCGAGAGACTATGGCAGTGTTGCCCCGGTTCGCCCGGGCAGGGAATATGTGTAAGCGTCACGACACCAAAACCACATCAATGTTCGGCATCCGGATCTCTATTATCCAGGCCATTTTTAATCAGCATCTACCATTTATAAGGCTTCACGTTCAAGCGGCGGAGTTGGAACTTGTTTTAAGTCTCCTCACGGTCTGCTATTCACGGTATTTCTTGCATATCAAAAAGTACGGTCACGAATCTAGCCCCTGAGTATTGTTGATTGTTTTATCCGGCATGTTTTATCTGACGTTATGCGCCCATGGCATCACTTTATGCTTCAGCGCTACGATCGAGCATTATTCCAGCGTGTGTATGAGCGTACTAGCGAGCTTTGGGAAACGGAAAAGGAAGAGGAAC
This sequence comes from Epicoccum nigrum, assembly GCA_002116315.1. Lineage (NCBI taxonomy): Eukaryota > Fungi > Ascomycota > Dothideomycetes > Pleosporales > Didymellaceae > Epicoccum > Epicoccum nigrum. The sequence goes on along the minus strand of KZ107845.1, from coordinate 773,915 downwards.
ATTGTATACTGTAGATTCGGGAACGAAGATAATAGGGTCAATGAAATGATAATTCACAAAGTGCATTCTTGACATGCTTCATCTTGGGTCAGCTTGATGTTCGCTTACTGGTTTCCCAGCTCATCCATAGCATTGAACCGCCGGTCACTCACTCTGAAACAATTGTGCTATAGAAACAATAACGCTCCGTTGCACGCAAGAGCAATGCTACACTACGCTATAGGAATTAGCCGAGGGGTATCGAAAGCCAGCTCCAACCACCACTATGCAACACAAAACCCACCAACGAAAACCACACACACACACCTACTGCTCCCCCGCCACCAACGCGTCAACCTTGGCATACAACTCGGCCGGATCCTCAAACACATACCACAACTCCCTGGGCACGTGCTTAAACGCCTTCTCGAACCTCGCAGGATCGTTCTTCTTCCCCTCATCCATCTCGGCGACGCCCGTGACCTTCCTGATGAAGATGGCGCCAATCCACTTGGGGAACTTCTTGTAGGCCTCGCCGTAGGCCTCCGGGTCGGACTGCGTGCTGTCGCCTATGAGGAGGAATCTGCGCTTGGGGAACTGCTCGTGCACGGCCTCGATGCGGTCGACCTTGTAGGCCTGCGTGCCCTGGGTGAGGTTGGCGAGGAAGCCCGCCAGGTTCATCCACGACGCGTCGCGCAGTAGCATGGTGCCCGCGGGGTAGTAGGACTCGCGGAAGGCGCGCAGGAAGGGGTAGAGGTTGTAGGGTGAGGCGGAGAGGTACCAGAAAGGGGGGTTGTTAAGTTTGGTCACAATGTGTTTGTAGAGTTCGGGCATGCCTTTGATGGGCTCTGGCTCCTCGGCGAAGGTGGTCTTCAGGATGCCGACGGGGGAGGAGGTGAGAGTTTTTTTGATGGTGTCGTCGATGTCGGAGAGGACGGCCCAGCCTTTGCTCTTGGCGAATGTGGTCTTCAGAGGCGTAGCTGTCGCGCCGATAGCGTGCGAGGTGATGATCTGCCCATCCTGGTAGTCGGAGCCCGGGATGGCGATCTCGTCTGAGCTAATGCCGTCGCGGCCACTAGGACCGAGTCTGACCTTCAAGCCCTGGAGTTCAATATTGACGGCATGAGCGGGCAGGATGGCATCCAAGAAAGGCTCGAGGCGTAGCGCGATGGTTTTCTTAGCTTCCTCGTCGTCGGCAAGGCCAATCTTCTCGCTGACCCAAGCTACTACTTCGGACAGGTCTTTGCCGCTGTGCCGCACGAAATATGCGGCCACGAACTCGGCTTTCCACCTACCCAGGCGGCTCTGGTAGGCTGTGTTGTCGAGCAGCCATACGTAGTCGGTGTCATCGTTGGCCTCCGAGTAGAAGGGGTTGTTACGCCCTAGATAGGAGGAGATGTTATCCTTCAACGAAAACTGGAATCTGTTTGCAAGTCTCGGCATGGCGGCTTCGAATTCTGAAAAGTGGCCGGCGCTGCGAGTGATGCGATCCTCTTCAGTCTCTTGAAAGCGCTGCCTGGCTTGGCCTGCCATGGCTCTTGCTGGTTCATGTGCCATAGTGGAGGATTGCTTATTGTGCTGATGATGAGTTCGTAGGTTAGTTTGGCGGCTGAAAGTGGAAGTGTGCCTGATGTGAGGCTAGGTCAGAGGATAGATGTTTTGCACGAGACGCAAGCGTGCTGAGGGACGTCATGTTATTTAGGTTTCCACTTGCTGCAGGCTTCCCAGCCCACCACGCTTCGGTGGCAGGGCACCTGCAGGTGACGTCTGATAGCTGGGCGAGCTGGGCAGTGGGGCCCCTGCCGGCGGGGACGATCAACGATCCGCATGCCGCTTGCCGCAAGCGAGATCAGTGCAGAAAGCAGCTTCCCTTCAGATCGGTTGGTCGCCTTTGGGAACGAAGTTGCTTGCGCTGATTTGGAGGACTGGCCATCTCTTTCGCACTGCGACGCGCCGTTCGTTGTAAAACGACCATGAAGCCATCTTCATAAGAGCAAAGTGCGCCTAGCCCATCTCTTGGCTCTTTGAAACTTGTATTGCTTGGAAGGCTTTATGCGTACTACAGGCCTTCATGTTCCATCAAAAGCATCTTGTTACACCAACTTAGCCAAGGTGAATTCGAGACGACAGGCCTGTGGTCAGTGGAGCAGGAAGATAGCACACGCGCTTGATCGCCCTTTGAGTTGAGGCTCCAGCAGGGTCCAGTCACCTGGTGGGAGGTGTCATGTGTCAGTCGTCTCAAGCTCCGCGCTGCTGGTGACTAGGTACACTGCTCGAGCTTGCAATCCCTGGTTGTTGCTCGAAGCTGGTAAGACGCAGTATCTATACAACTTCTAAGGTGTAAGTTCTCTAACAATGTCTGACAGGCTATTGGTTAGAAACTGGTAACTACAGGAGTCCCTGCATCGTATCAACGGAAGTGCGGGTGCATCCACGTGAAATGTGGGGAACGGTCTTGCACGATCACCTGCAAGTTGCGATGGCTTCTTACTCAGAACAGTCGTCATGGTCTTCCTTGAGCGTCATGGTCTTCCTTCAGCGTCTTGGCTCAAGATCATGTCGACGGATGCCTATTCGTGCGCAACATTCAAGCCTTCTATGACAGGACAGCGTCACGGTAAAGAAGGCTGCCTGCCACACGTAGTACGCGGCGGTTGACGTCTCTACCGACCTTGGCTGAGGCGCAGCAGCTTTATAGAGGTGTCCGTGTGCACGCATAAGCACAAGCATGGGAGTACCGTTGACGCAGGCCGCCTTACCGCTTCGCTCTTCGCTTTGAGCCTCGCGAGATTAAGTCTCTCCTTGCCTCTGCCCACGCTCGCGCGACGCACCAGATTCGACCCGCCAGGAGTCCGGCGCGCAGCAACCGTCTGTTTGTTGTTCCTGCGCAAACGGCGTGGAGTGCCGAGTACCCCACTACACTTTACACCTTCCGCCGCCATGGCTTTCAAGAAGCGCCTCGGTTTGGGCAGCTTGATGCGCAAGAAGTCGTGTGAGTCAGCTGGCTGACCCTCGTGCGCAACGCCGGAGTATAATGTACTGTACTGACTAGGCGACCCAGCACACGATGTTCCTGCAGACAGCGGTGCTGACACACCTGACGCGAACGCCGCCCGTGGCGTGGTGAGTCGCGCAGTGTTGCGCCTCGGTCGACTGAGCTGATATGGAGACAGAGGCTGTTCTGCGAGTCCGGCGCCGCCAACTCGGTATGCTATGCACGGCTGTGCCATGGATGCGCTGCTTGCTTCACGTGCTAACTGACGTCAGGGTGAAGAAGTCCTCCATCTCCCAACTATCGTCGAAGCCGCCGAGTCCAGTCCCCAGGCTGCTGCCGCCGCAGCGAGCCAAATTCGCAAGTTCCTTTCCAAGGAGAACTACACGCGCCCCCATGTCCAGTATAATGCCATCATGCTTATCCGCATTCTGACGGACAACCCCGGTCCATCTTTTACTAAGAACCTCGACAAGGGCTTTGCGGATACAGTGAAGCACCTGCTGCGAAATGGAACAGATCCCAGTGTGGCGCAGATTCTTAGGGAGACACTGGACGCGCTGGAGCGAGACAAGGCCTTCGACACCAATCTGAACACCCTGTTTGCCATGTGGAAGAAGGAGAAGGGCCTCATGGAGAATGCAGCCAAGCAGTTTGGCCCTCGCAGGCTCAATGCGCCGGGTTGGACTTCCAGCCAACAGTTCAATGGCGGCTTTGGCTCAGGCGGAAGTCGATCGCATTCAAGGGGACTACCCCCGCCTGTCGAGCTTGCGGGACGCATTGAGGAGGCCCGCACATCTGCCAAACTGCTTCTCCAGCTGGTGCAGTCTACACCACCGAACGAGCTGATTGGCAACGAGCTGGTCAAGGAGTTCTCAGAAAGGTGCACATCAGCCCAGCGCAGCATACAGGGTTACATTGCTTGCGACAACCCCGCTCCCGATGACGATACAATGCTCACGCTCATTGAGACCAACGAGCAGCTCTCTCTCGCCGCGTCGAAGCACCAGCGTGCCGTGCTTCAGGCCCGACGTGCCACGGGGGCATCGCCATCGCCGACTGCGCAGCAGAACCCTTCGCTACCTCCGCCTCAGGGCGTTCCGGTAGCGGTTCCAGCAAGCTCATACACGCCGCCACCGGGACTACCTCCGCGCACTGACGTCCAGGCACCTTCGCCGGTGGAGTCACTGCCGCAAGATCCATACGACCCCTTACCAAATGCTGCTCCTTATGGCACACCTGCCCCTCAGGCGCCTCAAGCCCAGAACGTCAACAGCAACGGCACCTTGCCTCTGTCCCTGCAAGCCGCACCGCACCGCCAGAGTGTGGCTCCTCCGCCGCCGCCGCCGCAGCAGCAGCAGCAAGACGAGAATCCTTTCGCTGATCACTACACATCAACTTACACGCCGCCGACAAATCCTCGGTCCAATGGCTATGGTGGCTCACCTGAATCCTATCATCCAGGCTACCAGTCGACGCCGTCCTACCTGCACCGACAGGAGAGCTCTGCCAACAATCTGACCATGCATGGCGCAGCCATACAGGAGGAGGATGCAACTCAGAGGCCACAGACACCAGAGGCAAATGGGACCCAAGCTCGGCAGCACGATGTGTCTCCGATTGCAGAGCGTAACACGGTAACATATAGGTACTAGGATGGTGGTGTTGCGATGACAGCTTTGTAATCAAAGTCATGCACGCGGACCGAATGCGGACATGATGTGGGGGAACTTCGTCCGCCTGCAGCTGGGCAACGGCCAACGTTTTGTGCGGCTCTGCACCTTTCTTTTTTTCGTCTGTATACTTCAGAGTGTTATATCCATGTGCGAGAGCTGCGATTTGCCAGGGATGTCACTGTCGGTTTAGAACATTTTGAGTGCACACAAATAATTGCAAGTTGGTCCTGTACCCCACACGTTCGATTGCAGCAAACACGAGGTAGCTAAGACTAAGAGTGTGACCTCATGGTAACCCCACGACAATTCCTAAGCAACTGTCAGTCTTCCTCGGTACGACATGCGCATCACCTGCAGCTGATATGACACCACACACAACGCCTTACGATCCACTTCTGCTCGAGCGCATGCTGAGCCTCGCAAAAGCCCCCACCAATTTGGAAGGCATGACCGGGCCCAACCCCACTAAGTCATGGCGGAATCGACCGCGACCTAGCGCCGAAGAATTAGAGATCCGTCATGTACGAGTCTTTGACTAGGTATATACACTACTCAGCCCCTACCCTTCCGCCCGCGTCGAGACCTCAAGACTCCCTCATGGCCTCTTTTGCCTGCCGCAGCATTCCATGGCTCGCTCGCTCCCGCAATGCGTCGACACGGTGATCATTGGTACGAAAGCATCCAGCCAAGACGATCCTACTAAGCATGTTGCTGATTAATCCAAGGCAATGGCCCTTCAGCCCTCATCCTGTCGTACATTTTACATGGCCATATTCCGTACTATATCGGAGGTCACTATGATAATATCCTCGACGCGAAACTATCCCAGGACACAAACCTGCTGCACCTAACGTCAGACCTGTATGCGCACTTCCTCTCCTCGCTGCGCTACTCGACGCAAGCCTTGCCGGTCAACACGCTCCTCGACACTCTCCTCCGCCCAAATGCAGACACCGAAATCAACCCAAAATCGTGCATCGAGTGGCGCCACGAGCCTAGGAGAGCCATCTCGCACGTCGCTATCGGAGACACTGAGCAAGTGGGAGGACAGTGGGCCGACAACCCGGTCTCTGCCAGTGCTGACATTGGCGCATTGAGCTACGCGGAACAGCTCTCGCTCCCGGGATACTCTTATGCCGACCATCTCGGTGAAAACCAGAAGAAAGACGAGTGTGATTTTGTGCGCCCATCAAGAACCGAGTACGCAGGCTACTTGCGAAAGTATCCGGAAGCTGTGGGAATAGCAAACTCGATTTTCGCGGGTATCAAGGTCGAGGACGTGCAGCGTATTCCGGACGGATTCTTCATCGGATCGCTAGGCATACGCTGCAAACACCTTGTGCTGGCTTCTGGTACCTTTACTGTGAAAATACCGCCCCCTTTTCTTCTTGCGCCTGTCGCTGAGCTGGACTCGCCAGAGGCGCCGCTGCTCGTTGTTGGATCAGGATTCTCTGCAGCAGACATCATTATCTCTGCCCCTCCTACACGCAAGATCATTCATATCTACCAGTGGGCACCAGATAGGCGACCGTCTCCACTCCGTGGCTGCCACCACTCGGCATATCCAGATTACGCAACCGTGTATCGACAGATGAAGCTCGCTGCAATCGCGTCGAATAAAACTCGAGCCACAAGGAACCCTCTGCCGCGCCGCAAATCAGTCAATGCCCATCTCTTGACCCAGCGCGACTGGTCATTGTACAAGGGTCTTCCGAACGCCGAAGTCACCGACGTCTTCACATCCCCCTCAGGCACAGCCAAAGTCTCAATCCGACTCACGACAGGCGAGGTCAAGACCTACGAAGTTGGCGGTCTCGAGTATGTTGTTGGCCGTCGTGGCACGTTAGACTTCTTAGCTCCCTCTCTGCAAGCCGAGGTCTTGTCTCCTATTCCCTTTGACCCTACAAACCCACCTCAGGTATCTGGCCGCACACTACGAGCAAAGGCGGAAGCCTCACTTGAAGTTGCTCCGAGTGTGTTCATAACCGGGAGCCTGACGGGCGATTCTCTCATCCGACATGCTGTCGGTGGCTGCGTTTTCGCTGCGGGACGTATCTTGGGTGATATCGCTCCTACCTTTGCGCCAGGTTCACCTATCACGGCCGCACGCAGTCGTGCAAGTTCCACATCGCGCTCAACGAGCCCGGCATCTGATGGAAAAAGCGACTCATCGGAAACGAGTCCGGTATCACACTCGGTCAATTCGGGAGTCACGACGCCTGGCGAGCTCACCAACGGGCACTCGGACCTGCACCTCGACAGGAGGAAGCTGGCCAGAGGCGTCGAGGTTGCTGTGGCCTCGAATCGCTTCTGGGTCGACTCGGGATGGTGGGCTGGGGGCCTTGGACCGAAGAGACCAGAGATTTAGTAAGTTTTGAGTGTTGATGTACAGAGCTATTGCTTCATAGACAAACTTAGAATTGTTCCTCCACTCAATCGTGCCAACGCTGGGACTTTGCCGTCAAATAGCTTTGTAGATATCGAATACACAAAACCTACTCTGGACGCTGCGCCACCCTCGTTGAAGTAGTGTATAGAGGAACTCGGACTGGGGAAGCGGCCTAGTCTACAAGCTATATTGGTGCTTACCAATGGTGCGAGGAAAAGTATCCGAGTCGGAGCAAGCACCATGATGGACCATTTGCTTGAGGGAGGATTTGCACACCGAATGCGTTACCTATCGCCGCGTTTGCTGCGTTTAATGTTGTTTCCCCATCGTCATAAGGTCTGTCGGTTTTGCATATGGACCGACTCTTGTGGCTTCGGCTTCACGTTAGCTCCGCGACCAGAATACACGAGCGGCGTTTGCAACAGGCCGATAGCTATGCCATGTCGATCACAAAAGAGCCTCACGTCAGCCTGGATCAATCATCAATGTTTTTGCAAGGCAACCCATGTCACTGCTACTACCGCTTCCCACCTGGCGAGGGTGTGTCAGCATCAGCCTCAGCCCTTTTGGAGGCCCAGGACCATATGGTCCGCATCATTGCCACGGCACTGCGGGAAAGCGGCCTTTTCTCTGGACGCTTCTTCGTTTGTGCGATCGCCGCGTCCGAGATGGCCACGGCGATGGGAAGTGCACGAGGGAGAGGGCGTGGGGCTATAACACAGCAGCAGCCGCAGTGTACGGTGTAGCTAAAGACATGCGATCCACCTACTCCATATTGATTTTGTGATTGAAGCTTGACAAGGATTTGTTGTGATCGAGACGGCACTATTCCGCTGAGTAACATATTCAACTCTCTTCATCAGCAATTGCACACGGGTGCAAAGCTTGCCTTCTTCTCTGTGCGGGGAAGTTGTCGTATTCCAGCAACTCAATCACTTGAGATTCGAAGCAACCTGGCGTTGAGTGACGGGTCACATGCCAGATCCGCGCAAGTCGATTCGGAGCGACTTGGAAGCTCAAGCTCAGAGCTCTGACCAAGCATCATCAGCATCACCGTACCCACCTCAAGTGTACGGCCGCTATTATGCGCCTGAGGGCAACACATACGCTCAAGGAGGCTATGGGACCCCAAACCAGGCATTTTCACAGAAGACACCTCTGATCCATCCGGACCTGAAACCACAGCATCCACAACCGGGCGGTCCGTCTCCATCTCCCGTTTTCCACAGCTTCGACCCGTATGCGCAAGCAGCCTGGGACTGGTCGCACACGCTTGACTTCACGCAGCTACCGACGCCTTACGAGCCCCAAGGTGAGCTCATACAAGAGCTCCGCGAGCGCAAGAGCCCTGCCGACGGCTTTGACAACCCATTCTTTGCCAGTCCGCTCGCTCCTCCACCACGACGACTGTCGCAGAACTCGTTCGCGTCGCCCAAGATGAAGCGCAAGTCGGATGCCGAGTTGCACGCAATATCTCAGCAGGGCGCCAGCAAGCAGCAGAATCCCACGAAGCGACGCGCCGTGTCCCGCGCGTCTTCTACAGCCTCGCAAAGCCCTGCGCCTACAGTTACCGTTCTCGCCGATGCGCAGCCGTCTCCAATAATCGCCAACCCTGCGCAAATTGCGGCCTTGGCCAACCAGTCGAGTATACAAGGCACTAGCGAAGCGCAGCGTCACTTGAATGCGGCCAAGGGCACGGGCACGGGGCCGCAGGGGAGAGAGATGGACGTCTCAGAGCCAAGACGAGTGGCAGAGTCGTCTGGTAGCGGTGACATGCTGCCAGCGGGGCGGGTGTTTCCCATACAGATTGGATCAGCGCTGTTCAGGCTCTCTGGGGCATCACTGTGTTCAGATGGTGTGGATTCACTCCTTTCAGATAATGCATCGACTGAGCTGACACCTCTAGAGCACCCTCATACTTTTCGCACTTCTTCAGCGAGCAGCTACACAACAGTGGTGGCAGTGCCAACGAAGTGAGGACACTGTATATCGACCGCGATCCTGATACATTTCGCGACATAGCCCTGCACCTACAGGGCTATCACATAGTCCCGCGCGATGGGGAGCACTTCGTGAAGCTCTTTGCAGACGCGCAGTTCTACTCTCGTACGTCCTTCCTCGCTCTTCTACGTATGATCGCCACTAATACCGCCCAGTTCCACGCCTGACCAAACAGCTCTTCAAGTCCGACATCTTCATCACCATTGGTGGCACACACTTCCGAATCCCACGCGACTCCTTCTCCGCCCCTGGCGACTCGCCCAACTACTTTTCCCTTGGATTTGCGCAATGGTTCAGCACGCCCTCCGAGGTCTTTCCCGGACTCGATCGTAATGCACTGTTGCGCCCGCCTTCCATCAGTCCGCCTTCGGTCCCGAACAAGAGCGGCGAGACCTTCGGCGAGTTGATGAGACTGCTGCAGGGCTATGAAGTCGAGATCAGAAACGAGACTCACAGAGCCAATCTTTTAAAGGACGCGCGCTACTTCCATCTGAAAGGACTGGAACAGCGGCTGGTGGCATGTGAGAAGAGCTACAACATCAAGAGTGGACGAAATGAAATCTTGATACGGTTGGAGGATATACGACAATCCGGTATATCGTTTACACCAGACGTCGAACCTTACCAACCAGATTCGACATCAGGCTACGTTTCCTATGCGCGGCCGTATACTGACGACGCTATATTGAATCAGATCCTTGTCCTCGAGACAGGCTCATCCGAATCCGCGACCCTCCACCCGTCTGTTGCTATAGACGCCATTTCCTTCGAGACAGGCGTCTCCTTCGAAGGAGATAGCCTGCGTCGCGTCACAGCGCTTCTGAAGATCATCGCAACGAAGATGGGCCTTTTGTCCGCGCAGTCACTGGGCCTGACTCTTATACAAAATGACGGTCCACCTGGAACGACTACGGGCTCAGATGGCACCGACGTGCGAATAAAAGCGCGTGTAGATGGCGACAGCGCCTTGACGGTCAACGGCGAAGCAATGGACCTCTTGCGCGAGGATTGGCTCGCCCACTATGGAAACGACGACCTCGTGGTCAAGCGCGCGCAGTGGCGGATTCGAATCAAGCCGCGCAGCCCGGATGGAGACGGTCTGGAAGCCATGCTCGAGGTGGTCAAGATGGAAGCCTTCTCACGCGAGCGGGCGAGGAATGCGGCGAGAGGGTTCTTGGGAGGTGCATAGACCTGCTATGGTTCTACTACGGGTGAGGAGGGTTTGCTGTTCTTTAGCATGGCGCTGGGTGTGGTGGCTTCTGTGGGTAGTGTCTATCTTCATTTCAATAGACGGCGTTGGAGAGGAAATGGGGCACTAGGTGGGCATGATAAGAGATGCTGGAGTACTGTAGACTTTTGAGGATCAAGGAAATCTAAGATTGTTGTGCAACCTGACACGCTACCTGTTTGTTATGAGGACTACCCATCTGACAATCGAAGCAAGCGGCGGTTCCTGATCGAGTCTTGCTGACTACAGCGCGAATACCGTGTCCTTTCCCAACGCTCTTGCCTCTCACTCACACATGCACACGGAATTGATGGAAGCATCCCAACCTCAATGTATCATCTCAGAAACCAAGGTTGTACCGAACAAGGTACAAAGCTTGCATGCCTCTAAAATAAGTTGGAGCTAACCGCGCGGAGGGACCTCCGTTCCCCGCCAATGAGGTCTGTGTGGTTCCCCCCCGCGTAACACGGTTGAGGCTGGGTGTGGGTCAAGCAGACAGGGCCGCTTCTGGGAGGATGCGAAGGCTTCTGTTTATCTGGGGTGCAGTAAAAATGCGTTGGAATATGCATAACGAAGCTCAAGGGAAGAGGTGTGGTTGAGAAAACAGGCACAAAAAAGCTTCATTCGATGCAGCCGCAACGCACAACGGCGAAGACAGATCAAGGTGGAGCAGAGCTCAATGATCGACAATCCCGCACCCCCACTTCCCAGCCCCAGACCCGCTAGCGCCGCCTCTTGCATCCGCATGTTCCTCCAACGGCAACAACAAACCTTGGTTCTCGTGCAGCAGTCTTTTGTCTCTCTAGCGGTGGCTGCGGCGCTTGCCCGCCTCGCCGCAGAGACAGAGACAAAAGACGCAGGTCCTGCCTGGTGCGAGCAGACAAGTAGACTACCCTTCCTCCTTCCTGCCGAGCGCAGCGCAGCTCTGCCCGTCCTCTCGCCCACTCCCTCCTTCCCTGCAACTGCGCACTGAGCAGCTGCATCCGGCGTGCGGGGGTTCTGTGTACTTGGGGATCGAGCGCCGCGCTGCAGGCACCAGGCAATCTTGATACGGTCCATCCAGCAGCTTTTGTTTTACTGGGGCATTGCGGCTACCCTACCGAATAGTGGATTGATGCTTATCTGACCGAGTACTTTTAACATCGGGCTTGCCACGCTGGCGAGGAGGGAGACGGGGTAAGGATTGAAGGGAAGGGGAGGAGAAGATGCAGGTACAGCGCAGCCATCTCTTTGCCAGGCCTGCAGTGGCGCCGTTTGCTCACGCGGTTGCAGCAGAGTATCAGCACACGGCGCGACGGGGCGGCCGCCATGCTGCGAATGGAGAACCGCTGGCCCCAGACGCCCGGCGCGCACGATGTACCGTCTGCAGACGTGTCGACAGCAGAGACAGAGACGTATTCGCACGCATCGTCCGCCAAACCACACCACGCCGCGCTCGCGCTCGCGCCGCCGCCGTATACACCAACGCCCTGCCTCGACAGCCCACCCATACCGAGCAACCGCAACTCGCCTGCTGCTCTAGCCACACCGCTGCCCCGCCGACCGCTCACTTTCCCCACGGCCTCGTTGGCCGATTACGTGTCGGACTACCCTTCCCCAGCCCGGCTTTCTTTCTCCCCTTCCGATGATGAGGATGTTGACGACGACGCCGACGCCGACGAAAACGTCCCGCTCGCCCGCCTCCTCCCCACCCCTTGCGACGCGCCACCCGCCTACTCCAGCGTCGTGCGCCACTCCTACCGCCACATGCTGCGGTGCTCGCCAACGGAGGTGGACGAGGAGGCCGTGCTGGAGAGCATCTACGCGGACGAGCTTGCTTTCGAGGTGGAGCGGGCGGTGGCCATGGCTGTTGTTATGGCGCTGATGATGCTGGCGGGGGTGTTGGTTGGGCTGTTGTTTCTGAGGAAGGGGGCGTGAGGGAGGGGAGCTAGCCGTGGTGGGGGGGATGTTTTTTTGAGGAAGGGAGAGGGGGGGGGGTCGAATAGCGTGGAGAGGTTGGGACAGGCATGGCATCAGAAAGCCACAGTGGTGGGGCATATGTAAAAGGGGTGGGATGGGATGGTTGGATAGGACGCTGAGCGAGCCAGCCCATTTTTGATACCTCGGCAGCGAGTTACTTGGATAGTTCCAACACGGGATACTTGGTAATACTGGATATACTTCTTTCCGTCTCACCTCCAGTCTGGCTTCTGCGAGACTGCGAATCAACGCTAACCCACCCCACTGAACCTTGCACGACCTCACCGAACCGTCCGGAACGCGTTTCCCTTGATCAACATGGAAACCTTGCCAAATCAACGACGAAAACAAATATATTACGAAGTGGGGAGACAGGTGATGCAATGCCGTTGACCCATTCCATCTGTGTTTTGTGCGGTATATGTTGCCTTTGAAAAAGGATCTTGTTTGTTTGTTAGTCTAATCCTCTAAGAGTTTTGGGATATGCGGTTTTGATACTTTCCTCGGTGAGTCTGAAGCTTTGCATTTGGATACGTAAAAACATGTCTCTTCCACCTCTCGATTACCATCCAAGCACTGACGGAACTCCAGAGAACTTACACATAATTGCCTTTGATGTTCGGTCCCAGATACAAAAGCTTTCTTCAAAGTCCATTCCTCTTACCTCAGACTCCCCAACTCACTTACCTCACTTCCCCGTCAGGAAGCCACAACCACATCCAGCCTTAATGTCTCAACTTGATTTATAGCCCCTCTAAACAATACTCCTCCACATCCATTCTACACTCCCCCCAGTGCTCCGCACGCTCGATCATCACTACAGCAATGACCACGCCCAACGCACGCCCAGGCCTCGACCTCCACCGCCGCTCCTACGCCCCCGTGCCCGAGTCTCAAACACTACCGCACTTCACAGCCAGCTCGCCGCCGGTGCCACTCTCTACAGTCCACGTGCCAGCACTGAGCGATATTCCTGAAGAACGCTCCCGCGCCACCTCATCCACCGAGTCGCACATCCCCTCGCTCGACGGCGCAGCCGAAGACTTCTCGCCCAACATGCCTGGCTCCAAATCAGCTCAGCAGCAGCGGCGACGGCGCGACAAACTCAAGCCTGGATTCCGCAACGCGCCGCCGTTTCGAGTGTTTGTGAGACGAAACTGGCTGGATATCGTAACGCAGCTTGCGTGCGTGCTTGTCGCGTGGACCATCTACCTTTCCGCGAAGCCACTGATGCCCCGGTATTTCCCGCTGTATCCAGGGGTGGGGACGAGTGCTTGGGGGCTGGAGTATGGGAAGCCGCTGCTGAGGGAGTACGTGTCGACGCCCGTGAGCGCGGCGGTGTCGTTTGTGGTGCCGCTGCTGGTGATGGGGGCGTTTGGGCTGTGGGAGACGAGGGACTTTTGGGAAAGTAACGCTGCGGTATGTTGTCCTCCCCCCCGCTAAAGGAAGACTCGAGCGAGAAGTACTGACCCTCCAGATCATGGGCCTGGGGTACGCCCTCGCCACCGCAACTCTCCTCCAATGCTTCCTGAAATGGTTCATCGGCGGCCTGCGCCCACACTTCCTCTCCGCCTGCCAGCCACGCATCCCCCCTCTCCCCGCAAACCCCTCCCCCTTCGCCCCAGCTACGTAGTACACAGCAGCCCTCTGCACCGGCCCCGCACGCGACGTTAGAGAAGCGCAAATGTCCTTCCCCTCGGGCCACTCCAGCGCCGCCTTCGCGGGCTTCGGCTTCCTGGCTCTGTACCTCAACGCGCGCCTCAAGATCATCGGCCGCCACCAACCACCACCATCTCCATCCCCATCACAATCACAATCACCACACGCTCCTAACGCCTCTCCTCCATCTCGCCACGACCCGCAGCACGCGCATCCCGCGGACGCGAGGAGAACGCCGCACTAGAAGCTGCTCGTCTGGACGCTGCCGTGGCTCGTGGCGCTGCTGATTGCCGGCAGCAAGGTCAGGGACGGGTGGCATCACCCTCTCGATGTGGCGTTCGGGGCCGCGGTGGGCACGCTGTTTGCGCACGTGGCGTTTGGCTGTGTTTTCAGGGCGGTGTACGATGGGAGGGTCAATCATCTACCGAGGGATGGGGAGGAGGAGCACACGGTGGGAAGCGGAAAGGGGAAGGAGGGGGAGTGATCTGGCTGGTTGGTTGGGTGGCGGGGAGCGGGCGTTGAGGGGATGGTGAGTTGGAATGGAGGGAGAGGGAGGGGGAGGTGTGCCGTTGCTATGCTATTGTTTGTGTTTGTGTTTTGTTCCAATTCTTCATCCTAGATTCTCTCTCTCTCTCTCTGCTTGACCGTTCCGTTACAACCGAGTCGACAAAACCCATCCACATACACCCCCTCCCTCTCTTCTGACATGGTGATGTACCCCAAAGTGGCTGGCGAGACCACGAACCCTTCCTTCTATTCTACCGCTTAGACCCCGCTGCCTGGACCTGCTGCTGGCTCTGCAGATGCTCATCCTCCTTCAAGAACGGCAATGCACAAGCAAGAAGCGTAGGCAGACCACGTATGGGGGTGAAGAGACTGCCGAACGCTGTGAGCGGCGCAAGCTTGTTGACTCGCGTGTTGAAGGAGGAGGTACGTTGGTGCAAGACCGCCGAATCTCCTGCCGTTGACTTGTTGTCGTTGTGGTGGTGACCTTCAGCTGTGTGGGTGGTAAGGGGGATGGCAGTGTCGTGTCCGGGTTCTTGCTGCTGTGCCTTGTGCATCGGCTCCTTGCGCGGTGCGTCTCCTGCTGAAAGTCCTGCGTGATTGTTGTGACACTGCGCCGTATGGATGAGGGTGGCTAGAGGGATGGCAGTGTCGGTGTCTTCCTGAGGTGCGGGCGGGGCGGTGGGCAGTGTCGCTTTGCTACTCTGGGTGGTGCATGAGAGTGCAGGAACCGCACCCATGGAACCAGATCTTGACAAGACTGAGTGTGCACGTTCAGAGCCTGCCGCGGCTGTGATAGACCACTCGCTATCGCTTTCTTCGTGACAAGCTGAAGTGGTCGCCGACATGTTGAGAAAAGTATTTTGTAAGGTTGCTTGTGGTGTCGTCTAAAGAGCGCGCTGGGACGTGTGGAGATATAGCGTAGGCGGCATGTGCTTCGCGGACGACCAACGGTGTGTCTTGCATCAGAAGATAGACATATTGAGGCACCAGTGAAATGTGAGCCAGTGAAGCCCACGATTACCAAAGCACGGCTTGAAATTATGCTACCTATTTCCCAATTTCATTGGCTAGCTTAGGATCGTTGTCAATCGAAGCGGCACTAGGCTCGTTGGTCTTCATCGCCTCAAGGACCTCCATGCTCAGCTCAGCACGGGGCCCAGTGAAGTTCTTGCGTCCGTCGACGAACCACTGAATTGTGCTGATAAGAAGAATGATGCCGAAAGCGACGATGCAGTAGTCTAGAATTGTCAGTAAGAGTTTACGGTCATGTTTCTGTGAGACATACTCATGTTGCTGCCTGTCACTGGCAATTCAGGAGGGAAGACGAAGAGCACTGTCGTCACGATCGCATACGCCAGACCAATCAGATTCGCCACCCAGCCGAGCCAGTTTGGCAGTGCAAACGCTCGCTCAGGCAGCATCCTTCTTCTGCGACACACGTTGATCGCAACGGGAATGGCGTAGCTCACGCCCAGCGCCACGACCGAGGCGGCGATCAAGGCGTTGAACGCACTGCTAGAACCGATCATGATCAATCCAAACAACAGCGCTAATCCGGCAGTGAGAATTAAGGAATTCAAAGGTACTCCGAGTCGTGTATCGACTTTCTTGAAAATATTCGAAAAAGGAAGGCCGCCGTCCCTGGCAAAGGCGTAGGACATTCTTGATGATGTTGTCATGATCGCAATCTCTGCGAAGAGAATGCAGATCAGAGGAAACATCAACAGACAGACAGCTCCAGCGCGGCTTTTTGTTGCGGTATTGAGAATGTATACCAGAGGTCCAGAAGTCGACTCGATAATAGCATTTGCATTGCCGCCCGAGACAAAGAGGAGGATCATCAGGAAGATGAATCCGGTGAAAGTGCCGATGAGAACGCAGTAAATCATGATCTTGGGCCCTTCTACACTGGCATTCGGGATCTCCTCGATCATATGCGCGACGGCGTCGTAGCCAGTGATACCGAAACCGCCCTGAAGCAATCCCAGAAGCCAGGCGATACCATCAGGCCAGCCAGTTGTATTGATGAATTCCGTGAAGACGAATTCGGCAGATGCGAAATCTGGCGAGGAGCAGGCCAACACAGTGATGCAAATGACGGCAAAGCCGCCCACCGACCAGATGAAAGCACCGCGGTTGAGGTATGGAAGGAGCCTGTTAAGGAAAGCGTTGACAACGAAAGCAATCAAAGTCCAGGCCAGGTAGATCAGGTATTGCTGCCAGGGCTTGATGACGAAGTCAGGATGAAACATGGAGATTATACCAGCAATGAGCTGCGATGCCAGGAGGCCGCCCGAGGTACTCAAAGCAATCCATCCTGACACGTTAATCCAGCCTGTGATCCACGATGCAAGCGGCACCCATTTCTTCGGCGTGATGACAGCGACCCAATGGTACCTGTGGTAGTCAGTACATGCTATCTACAGTTTAGAGTTATGAGGGCGGCTTACTGTCCGCCAGCCGTAGGGTATGCTGAAAGGAATTCTGCGAGCGACGCAGCCAAAGCAAGATTGCAGATACCAGCAGTCAATAAGCCCCAGATGACAGAGGTAGATCCACCACTTGAAATGGCAAGCGAAAGGGACGACGCAAGGGCAGTCCACGAATTGAGAATAGCGAAGGCAAGACCCAGCATGGACAGGAGGGAGAAGTTGCGCTGCAGCTCACCCTTGTGGCCAAGAGCCTGGAGCTGGAGCTCGTCGTCGGTGTGGTGTACGGATGCCATGGTGGCGACGAGGTGCTGTGCTCCAACGGCAGTGAGGTAGGGCCGTCTTATGTACGCTCAGGTAAGAGGCAGTAGCAGCACACGACTAAGGTCATAGCGCGAACGTGATGCGGTCTTAAGAGGAGGTGTGCGGAAGAGTGCCGGATCCGCCCAGTGGGTGACGACTGACGTCGCCATGCCAATTGCAGTATGTCCAACAGAAAGCGAAGGCTTGTCAATGCTTGTGCTGACGGTCGGACATGGGCGAACGATAAGCGGCGCCTTTATCTCAGAAGACGGGGAAGCAGCCAACGAGAAAGGCCGCCCAATCTTTAACGTCCCAGCCTAGGGAAGCGGCTGAGGATCTGGAGCACGACATGGTCGCAACGGCGGCACGCAAGATCCGAGGCCGACCATTTTGATATTGACAATAAAAGGTATCTCGACCCCGGACGGGCGTCAAGCGCGTATCTCTTCGATACATGACTGATGAAATGACAAGTTCGGGTCAATCAGGGCCAACCCCACAATCTGCGAAGACAAGCGTTTGGATTGCCGCACGCTAACCCGATAAATGCGGAGCCTCTCGAGCCTCTCGAGACGAACACCATGATGGCCGGCCACGACGAGCTACGTATTGTAGGATTACAATTGCGACGAGATTGTTCTTACTGTCTGCTCAATACTGGCCAAGGGCTAGCTCTGGCAGCACATGGTCGATTTATGCCTCTGTCACAAGCTTGAAACTTGAAGCTCGACTATGGAGCTTACGTCACCGGGTGAAGCTCGCCTGAGGATCGTTTCCGAGCGTTTTTAGACCACCGCTCTACACATCACCAGTATGATGACGCGCGCGTGGAATAGGATGCGCGGCAATCGCTCGCACGAGTATGCGCCGCTGCCCCTGAGTGAGAAGGAGACGTACCCCGAGTTCAAGCAACGCCGGCAGGAGCGGTCGCGGTTTACAGTTCTTGGGCTGGTCCTGTGCATAGCTGGCTGCTTGTTCGCTCTGTATGGCCTTGTCACGTAAGCTGTATTCTGAATCTACTCCTCCTTTATCTGACACGCGCAGCTCCCTCGCTGCGCCGACAAACAAGTCCTGCGACACCATCAACGAAGGCTACCGCTGCAGCCCGAAGATAGCCCACTTCTGGGGCCAGTACTCGTTGTGGTACTCGGTACCGTCCGAGATCAGCGTCAAGGCCCCGAAAGGCTGTCATGTCACTTTCGCAAACGTCCTTTCGCGTCATGGTGGTCGTGACCCTACAGTGGGCAAGTCCATGGCCTACGCGCTGTTGATCGCCAACATACAAAACACAAGCACCGCATTCCCTGACGAGTATGCCTTTCTAGAACACTACGAATACAACCTGGGCGCGGATGAGTTAACCGCTGCTGGACGTCAGGAGATGGTGAACTCGGGGGCCCATTTCTTCCGTCGCTACCACAAGCTAGTCAAGAAGCACACCCCTTTTGTACGCGCTGGAGGTCAGCACCGCGTGGTGGAGTCCGCCCAAGAGTGGCTGACGGGGATTGCACAGTCAGTGAATGCAAAGCCAAAAGACGTCGATGTCATCATTCCAGAGGGTACCGAGTGGAACAATACGCTTTCTCACGATGTTTGCCCCGCCTTCGAAGGCGGCCCCTACCATGGCCTCGGTGAACGAGCCCAGCAGATTTGGGCGTCCAAGTTTGTCCCTCCTATTCAGGAGCGCGTCAATTCGAAGCTAGGTACTGATCTCAGCGCGACGTACATCATTTACCTGATGGATATGTGCCCGTTTGATACACTGGCACACCCCTCGGCAAAGGTCTCTCCTTTCTGCGAACTGTTTACTACGGAGGAGTGGCACCAGTATGACTACTTCCAGACGCTTGGAAAGTACTATGGCTACGGCGTTGGCAACCCCCTGGGTGCCACTCAGGGTGTAGGCTACGTGAACGAGCTGCTGGCTAGACTACAGAACAAGCCAGTCGAGGACAACACAAACACGAACCGCACGCTCGATTCCGATCCTGCTACTTTCCCGCTCGACCGCAAGGTGTATGCCGATTTCAGTCACGATAATGATATCAGTGGCGTCCTTGCTGCTTTGGGACTTTACAACCAGACCAAGCCGCTTTCAAACACAACCGTCGAAAGCACCAAGGACACTCATGGTTACTCGGCTGCATGGACGGTACCGTTTGCTTCGCGGATGTATGTTGAGAAGCTCCAGTGTAGCGGTGCCAAGGAAGAATTCGTGCGCATTATCGTGAACGATCGCGTTCATCCTCTTGACTTTTGCGACGCAGATAAGTACGGCAGATGCACATTAAGTAAATTTGTGGAAAGCCAGAGCTTCGCTACGAGCGGCGGATTGTGGGAGCAATGCTATGAGTAGATGCATCCTTGCGAAAAACTGTATCCACGGCGTTCACATCGCGGTTTTATGCATTGTTCACATTCAGCACACCTCCAATAGACTGTCATTTTCTCGTTCCTTTTTTATCTTTACTAACTTGCATGACGAGCGACAATGAGCTGCACTACTGAGAACAAAGACAGGGCCGCACATGAGACAAGGCAGAGACCACTGAAACACACAATGCTGAAAGGACTGCGACATTTCTTTCACAATAGACAATCAACCAAGCACATGCATAGATTCAGGATTGCTCGACAGGCAAAATCAACCCGCGATATGCAGGCCCATCACGAGATAACAACTCAGCAGCAAACATAAGCTGGATACCACAAAGTACTCAGGGGGCCCTCGCCAATATGTCGCAACAACGCTCAGTCCGCGCCAGCAAATTCAGAGCCGCAAAAATCACAGCCACTATGACTTCAGCTGCCCCATCCAGCCCTTCGAAAGGCGGCGAAGAAACCAAAAGAACACTCAGGTTCCCGAGGCACATCTGGAACGCCTACCAGCCACAGCCTTCTTGCAGCAGCCTCTCAGATGCCTCTCAAGCCGCCCCAGAACCAGTCCGAAAGCGAGATCGCGCGTGTCGACCTACTGACGATGAGCACCAGCCCGCCACCAGCCGACCACGCCGTGCAACACCTCCCCGCCCCTGCAACGTCAAGACCACGAGTTTCCAGTACGGCGGGCCTAGCGCACGCATTGCAGGCCAGGATGCAGGGATGATCACGCTTAGACAGCCGTGTCTAAGGCCTACGTGCACGAGTTGTCTGGCGTTTCATGCGCATTTGATGACGGGGGAGCTTGGAGGGCTGGAGCGTGCTATGGACGATGTGGATCCACAAGTTGATGACGGAGTGTTGAAAGATGGCGGGGGGAAGAGCAAGAGATGTGATAGTGTCATGGGCTCCCCTGAGACCATGGAGGTGCTTCCACAGCTGCGACGGCCGGTGGGCCTTTTGTTTCGCAGTACGAATGGGAGGAGGGACTTTAAGGCGCTTGCTTGTGAGTTGGCAAGAAGAAAGTTTGAACGAGCGGGAAGGAAGCCTAGAAGGAGACACAGATTGAAGTTGATGTTCGAGAGTCCAAGGGGGAGGGAAGAGTATAGGAGAGTCGTCGGAGGTGTGCGCTGTAGATGGATTGATGTCAAGTGCTCTTGATCGGTGGAGTGGAGGCTAGCAGACTACTATTTCCTTTGGACAAACAATCGATCATGGGATTTCGCTGGTTGGAAATTCCAAGATGATACGTCAAGGAAATATCCCTTCCGAAGTACCTCAAGTTCACACCCAACAACTCCATCAGAGGCTGCACCGCCCCGCGGGAGGCCTTCAGGGTACTATCGCAGCAACCGTTTGCGTAACAGTAAGCAGTCGAAGTCATCAAATAGGGCCTACAATCGACATTTATTAGAGACTTGCCAAATTAGGAAGGTTGATTCGGGAGCATCTGGGTCTAGTCTAGAGGCCTTCACGGCACCAACGCGGTAGCCGTTTGAGCGACTAGGAAGCCAGCGGAGGCAACAAGAAGGACAGTAATCGACGGTATATCTAGAACCTGCCAGATTAGGAAGGTTGATCGAATGCCAGGAATCGTCAGCCGTTAGCTACAAAGCAT
Organism: Epicoccum nigrum; assembly: GCA_002116315.1. Taxonomy (NCBI): domain Eukaryota; kingdom Fungi; phylum Ascomycota; class Dothideomycetes; order Pleosporales; family Didymellaceae; genus Epicoccum; species Epicoccum nigrum. The sequence goes on along the minus strand of KZ107845.1, from coordinate 752,796 downwards.
CCGAATAATGCGAGTTTTTACTCGAGAGGCCCTCAGGCCGTTAACGCAGCATCTGCTTGCACAATCCGCACACTAGCAAGGTCTACTAACGTCCCCTGCCCGTAAGCGAGAAACGCCCCTCAGCGAGATGGATTCACCTTCTTCGTACCTCAAGCACCCCCACACGCACCTAGACACGTGCAAGAAAGGTAACCTTCTTCTTTACCTTACTATCTTTTAGTTCATGCAAAGCAGCAGAAAAAATACAGCAGTTTTAATAAGACCGGCATTTATCTTGCGCACAGCTCTTGTGAGGATCTAGTTATAGGCAATAGTATTTGCTTTACACTAGTACAAGTAGTGGAGAAATGGCAGGTATATTCTGTAGGTACAATAATACTTGTCATTGCCTTCGTGCGCGCTGAGCGCAGGTTATACGCGCCACGCTAGGCAGTGGCGCTAATACTAATTAGGACAGCTAAACACATCAACACCAAACACCTTCGTGATAACGCCGTTACAATTAAGGCTTAGCGTATTAAGCTCTAGTATAATTAACTAACTTACAGGGTAGCATTATTCTAGAAGCTTTGCTGCACTAGCCACACCTTATTTATTGCACAGCCTAACAGCTGACGCTAAGCTTGCAGGGGACAGCACTATTTAGGGATCGACTACAGGCGCGCTGTACTGTCTCGGCCAGGAAACAGATGCGTGACGTTGCGTACATGCTACACCAATTTCGCACATCAGCAGCTGTTCCTACACAATCAGCTATTCCTATACAATTCACTCTATATGCTATACAGCAATCTGCGCCCTAGATACCTATAACTGTTTCTATACCACTTGACAAGATAATAAACAAGAGAAAACTGTTCCTTAACTAAGATTGCCTAAGACAGACACGAATATTTGTAAGATCACCAAACTTGCTATGCGTCAATTGTGCACGTCCATACCCTGCCAGATCCAACGCCTATAGCAACCGTGGTTCCGCGCACAGACGAGCATAATGGCCGGTACTCTGACGGTATCCAGAGCATGTTTTTGTTTCCGTACTTAATCCACGTCCTGTCAGAGCTAAGGCTTGCGCTAAGATGTTGAGGGTGTTCAGCCTCAGCGGTCGCTGCGTGGTCGGAGGTTTGGGGAATATCAATAGCAAACTTTCCTATCTCTGTAGAGATGCAAGAGCTAACAGGGTCAAAGGACAGACTTTTAATAGTCTTTCCAACGTTAAAGGTTTGCAGACACTCGCCGCTGCTTGCATCCCACAGCTTAACAGTATTGTCGTATGATCCTGACGCTAGCCGAGTCGAGTCGTGCGAGAAGGCAACAGACCTAACAGTACTGCTATGCCCTTCGAGCGTCTGCAGACACTCGCCGCTGCTTGCATCCCACAGCTTGACAGTCTTGTCGTCTGATCCTGACGCTAGCCGGGTCGAGTCGTGCGAGAAGGCAACAGACATAACCCAATTGCTATGCCCTTCAAGCGTCTGTAGACACTCGCCGCTGCTTGCATCCCACAGCTTGACAGTCTTGTCGTCTGATCCTGACGCTAGCCGAGTCGAGTCGTGCGAGAAGGCAACAGACCTAACAGTACTGCTATGCCCTTCAAGCGTCTGCAGACACTTGCCGCTGCTTGCATCCCACAGCTTGACAGTGTTGTCGAGTGATGCTGACACTAGCCGAGTCGAGTCGTGCGAGAAGGCAACAGACGTAACGTAGTTGCTATGCCCTTCAAGCGTCTGCAGACACTCGCCGCTGCTTGCATCCCACAGCTTGACAGTGTTGTCGTGTGATGCTGACGCTAGCCAAGTCGAGTCGTGCGAGAAAGTAACAGATATAACAGCACTGCTATGCCCTTCAAGCGTCTGCAGACACTCGCCGCTGCTTGCATCCCACAGCTTGACAGTCTTGTCGTCTGATGCTGACGCTAGCCGAGTCGAGTCGTGCGAGAAAGCAACAGACATAACAGCACCGCTATGCCCTTCAAGCGTCTGCAGACACTTGCCGCTGCTTGCATCCCACAGCTTGACAGTGTTGTCGTGTGATGCTGACGCTAGCCGAGTCGAGTCGTGCGAGAAAGCAACAGACATAACAGCACTGCTATGCCCTTCAAGCGTCTGCAGACACTTGCCGCTGCTTGCATCCCACAGCTTGACAGTGTCGTCGTGTGATCCTGACGCTAGCCGATTCGAGTCGTGCGAGAAGGCAACAGACGTAACAGCACTGCTATGCCCTTCAAGCGTCTGCAGACACTCGCCGCTGCTTGCATCCCACAGCTTGACAGTGTCGTCGTGTGATCCTGACGCTAGCCGAGTCGAGTCGTGCGAGAAGGCAACAGACCTAACAGTACTGCTATGCCCTTCAAGCGTCTGCAAGCACGCGCTCCAGCTGCTACTCATCGCGGGCTTTATAGTAATGCTTTTTGGCTTGTTGTGGCAGAACAACCTTCTAATCGCGCTCTTAGTTGGACTAAACAATAATGCAGAAACATATGTCTGAAAAGGATAGCTTTTAATTGGCCCTTTGTGGTACATAATAAATCGACGAGCGTCTTGGAGCAGCTTAGTTAGCATGCTACTACCCTCAATTTCCTAGCTGTGTTAGCTTTAATGCTAGGTACAACAGATAGACATAGCGTCTATACAATTCGTACCTGGAATAGCAACCACAGCTTTGTCATTGAGGTCACACCCTTCGCCATGCTCTTACAAAGACTTAGCGCTTCAAGCCAGTACAGATACTTCTTCTCTACAAACTCGCGGACAACAGCCATAACCTGCGCATCTTTGGCACTGTTCGCCCTAGACTGTGACCTTGAATCGCACAGATGGTCGATCCAGTAAATGCACTGGTAGTGTGACTCTGCTAGGGGTCCAGAGGTAAGCGGTTCAATGTCGTCGATAGAAAGGCCTGGTGCTTCTAGGCCGTACATATCCCGTTGCAGCGTCTTTGATAGGATCGCGAGCGACCTTAAAAACATCACTTGGTGGGTAGCCTCGATGCCATCTGGAAAGATATCATCAGACGCTTTCTTGAGAAGGAAGTCCTGTGCAGACTGGTGCACAAAGTAGACCGTTTCGCCTCGCAGAGTAAGGAACGATCCACAGAGACTGACAATCTCCCGCACTTCCGCTTTGTCGATAAGATCCTCAAGCAGCTCAGTGAGGCTAACCAGCTCCGACAGCGTGACTGGCCGATACACAAGCGCGATTGTAGCCAGTACCTGCTTGCAAAGCTCAGTATCATCTGATGCGCCAATCTGCTGCATCATCCGCTCGTACAGCGCGTCCAGGCCAGGCGGAATAGAGCTCAGCTTCTTCAGGACGTTCCGTTTGGCTGTCTTCTCAAGGTCTTGACACACCAATGCTACCCAAAGGAAAGTATCGTTGGCGTTTGTTGTTAAGTGTTTGAACACTGCATCCTGGGTTTTCTTGTCGTACTTCTTCTCCTGCGCTAGTTGCGAGACCTTGTGTTGGATGAAGACGCTGACAGCTGCTGATACAGACTCTGCATTAAGCTCAAGACTCAGCCGTATCTTTTGCTCAGCCCGCCCAAGCTGTGCTTCGATCTCTGGCCAGTTGCGGCTTGAGACAATCCACTTAACGCGTGAAGACGTACACGACTGCTGTGCGAGAAAGCGAAGCAGCTTCGGCAGTTCAGTTGTGCACTCGTCAAGCGCGTCCACGAGTATGTAGGTGTTGTCCAGGTTCGGGTCCTGCAGCACATCTGCAAACGTTTCTGTCAACGCAATCCAAGCATTTGCGTCCTCAAACATGCTTCTGCCTGCCTCATCGTATCTCTTTCGAACGTGCGCGGTGAGCGCGGGCTGCTGACTGACAAGCAAGTACAGCAGCCCTCGCAGCACGGCCGTGGCGCTGTTGATACGCGAGTCGGTGGCTTGGCAGAAGAAGTACACCACACACGCGGTGCTAGCAGTTGGCTTCTGCAGCTCATCGATAATGCCACAGAGAAGCATGGTCTTACCCTTGCCTGGGTCGCCTTTGATCCACAGCAGCTGGCTCTGTGGGTCGTCGTGCCATTGGCGGAAACTACTATTTTTAAGCACCCAGCGGTACGAGCCCTTTAACAAACCGCCTTTTGTATCCTCAATGCGTTTCTTGTCGTCGCGGGGATTAGAGGGACGCAGATCGCGAAGACACTCCTCTCGCTTCCGGATCTCATCACGAAGCCGTCTGAAGGCTTCCTCTGTGCCTTCCTCATAGACTGGCGCCATCTCGACGTCGAAGATGCCTGACAAAGAGTATGCTGCGTCCTCTTTGAGCTTTGTGTGCCGCTCCTGTCTCCAGCGAAACCGTTCGTCGGTACTAGACTGAGAAAGAGGAGCACCTGCAAGCACTCTGAATGGGATGGTCGTGACTTCGTGGATCTGAGTCTTTAGCGACACCCGGTCACCGAGTTTGTGCCAGTCGCGCGAGAAGAACTCGACCACGCTGGGTGCGAGAAGCTCCTGCAGCGTCCAGCCGCGCGTGAACCACTTCGACTGGCGGAACTCGGTGTCCCAAGCCGGCGGACTGGCGTCTTCCTCGATTCCGACATGTGAAGCAGTCACGTCAGGCAGGTAGACATAGCACCGAGCTGCTTTGCGATACCAACGGAACATAGACCGGATGGCCAGCGAGTGCTCAGCCTTGTTTGCCTTGTTGATGCAGCAGGTGTCGACCCAGAAGTACCGCAAGCCGTCGCGCTTTGCCTGCTCTCCACACAACTGGATCTTCTTGTACCCAGCTTTTTCCTTGCCGTTGTTCTTTGCAAGGTCTTCAAAGCTCACCTCTTCCTTCTCATTCCCCCAGGTATGAGACAGAATCGCGTAAGGACGTGTGGCGTCGGCGTCGGCGTTAGCCAAGTCGTCAGTAACACTAAGCTCTCCATCCTCTCGATAATATAGGAGCCGCATCTCGTCGTGTGAGCATGCGGTGGGCGTGTGAGATAGCAGCGGGGCACAACCGACTTGATGCGGCAGCCTGGCAGCGAGAGCGTGCTGCGCCTTGTTGCCCTATCGCACATGTGTGTCAGCAAGCAGAGGACAATCTGCGAAAAGCTGCATAGTCGCCGACGAGCTTGTTAGGCGACAGTGAACCACAATGTATTCGCAAGACGAGCTTTGCGGGTTTGGCTGTGTCGTCTGCATGACAGGACGACAGGCTGAGGGGCAGACGCGGGTGCCAGCATGCGCCAGGGTCCAGCACCAGGCTGACGGCGGCTAAACCAGCGGCTGCCCAAATCTTAGCCAATGTGGGGATTGGATTAGTGCACGGAAGAGGGCCGAGCCGACGCGATTAATAGAGCGACGAAGACACGTTCATAAGTCAATCAAACGATCAATCTGGAACTGCAGCGCACTTTGCGGCGGCTTCCAGCTGGCAACGTTGGCATCTCTGTGGCTTGTGCAAATAGAACCCGTCCGCAGGGTCTTGCAACATCACAATCAATCTGCTGCAACCATCCGCGCTACTGGCGCATTCTAAGGCTCTAACCTATTCCTGGTTCGCGACGTTTAAGCCATATTTTCTGGCGCATATTTCTTTCGGCAGAGTAGAGAAGAAGCAGACTAGAGGCGCCTACTTGAGGTATAAGTAGACACAAGCCACATAATAAGTGTGTTAAAAGTTCTAGAAAAGCGCCACACTCTGCGCGCTTTAGTTGTAGTGTTAATTAAATACAATACTTGGCCCTGTTTGCTAACTTAAGCACATAATCACACTAATCTCAACCGCCAAAACGCCTAGCGCCAAGCGAAGATATCCTGCACACGGAGATAGCTTCGGAGACCATGTTTTTGATGCCTGACTGCCTTCATAGCCTAAACCAGGGTGCGTCTAGGCTAGGCCTACCATTTGAATGAATCAGGATTGCAAAAAGCCAAGTTGGTGGCGAGAAGGTGGAACAAAAAGGCAAAGTAGTTTTGAATAGGGCGCACAATATAAACGCTGGGAAGATCACGACTATTGTAATTTTTCTTTCGCAGCACAGGAGATCTTAAACGGATAGTTAAAGAACAGGATCGCGTTGCTTGCAGATAGATAGGTGCATGCAGGTGTTACAGGGGAGCGCATAGGAACCTGTATGCGCTAACCCGCTGCACCAAGCAAAAGACTAGGACGTGAAGTCAAAGACTTCACGCGGTTCTCGCATACATATACTTGTCAGAACAGGACAGAACAGGACAGAACAGAGCTTAAACAAGCCTCTTAGGTAGCGCCGTGACAGCAGGGATGCTTAAGGTGCAAAGAAGGCGAATCTATCTCGCTAAGGGGCGTTTCTTGCTTACGGGCAGGGGACGTTAGGCGGTAATAAACAGTAATACTAATACTTGCTGAATAACTGTTTTGAACAGCACATTCGCACATTTGTGAATGCATTTGGTAGTGTAATTCAAATTGTTAGGAAATGCTATAGATTCATCTTGCCTATGCTCTTGTAATACCTGTACCGCTCGTAATAAGTTCTCTCTTTTCTTGAAATTAATAGGTGATGTTGGATCTCCCTAGGCCTTCTTTCTTCTTGTCCTGTAGCCGCAAACGAAAAACTTGCCATTCATATCCCAAACATCTTTCAGAAGAGTGTGACAACTAACTGCCTACATCGCTTTTTACTACAGACATACAGCGAGGGCTCTGTATGCCACGCCATGCCATGCCATGTCGCTTCGGGAGGTAAGGACGATACTGTAGTACGGCAAGGGCGACCCTGAGTGACACGACACGTGCAATCCGGTTTCATTGGCAAGGACAACTACGCCTCGTCCTCCCCAGCTGGAAGGATCTCAGAACCGCATCTGCTGAACTTTTGTACCACAGACTCTTGATGTTGGCGTGGTTATCAGCATCCCAGAGATGCTTCATGTGGGTTCACGAGCGAATGAATTGAGAGCTAGTCAGCATTGATTAGATCAGTGCAGGAAGCTTGCTGAATTAGGACGTGCCACTATACACGATGCTTCCCCGAGGCGCCAGGGACGGACGTATGCAGGCGGAGTATGAGCATAGAGCTTGAACATCTGAGGCACAGTCACAAACAGTCGGTGAAGGACGATAGTGAAGAAGGGACATGTTGGTTCGTCATGTATTCGCGCCAAAGATGGATGAATATTTATAAATGGTTGATACAAAGCTATCATATGAATTAAGAAAAAAGGTATGTGCATGAGCTGCTATCGCATGCTTAGCTTAGCTTTAGGCTTACCTGAGTCTCTATTTACTGAAACTTTACCGCACATGGAGATGAGAATTTTTTTGAAGGAACCACAATGTGTACCTCTTTTGTAAAAAGTAACATGTGGACCAAACAAAGTTCTCACGCCGTCAGCGCTGATCCAGAAGAGAACAGGCTTACCCAAGCCTTGATTTACCAGAACTTCTGCAGCATAGGGAACTTATGCAACCACAATGTTGGTCTCTTCGGTCGAGAGTAACATGTAGGTACACAGTCAGCGCTGGTCCTGAAGAGACGCGTGACCTGACTCAAGGCGGTAGCCACTGGAGGCTAATAGAGCCCCTCGGCATTTGGAGACGAGGATGAAGGGTATATAAGTGGGCCATCTAAATACTTGTGGAGATCAGATTGATTCTCTAGAGTCCTCAGGACTATGGCTGCTACTAGGTATCAGACAATGTTGATGGCCTGCGGGGTCAAAGGTTCCCCTGAATCCAGACAGGTAGCGCTGATGAGCAGGTCAAGAGCAGCCGGCTCCGTTGACACCTTTGAACTCACCTGCCTACTATGGGGAGGGTACGTGCTCCTGAACTCATCGCCCACCAAAACTGACACTCGCAGGAAAGACGAAGTGCAAAAACGACGTGAAGCATTCCGCCGCGTGGAAAAGACCATCGGTACTCATGATACTTCCAAGCTGCCTTTTCGTTACAGCGACGCTTCCCGCGAGGGCCTTTATGAACAGGGCCTGCGCATGGGCAAGGTCGTCTTCGAGGATATGCAGGAGCACAGCCACGACATGTTTGTGTGGATCACGCCACGGTACAACCTGATCAACGCTAGGTAAGCATGTCAGGGGTTTTGTAAGACCTTTATGCTGACTCTGGAGGAGTCACTTCGGACACCAGGCCGTTCTCTTCGAACCATCCATCGAACACAACGGCACCGAAGAGGAGAAAGCTAAGTGGCTGTCGCTCGCAAGGTCGGGCGCAATCCTCGGTACCTATTGTCAGACGGAACTTGGCCACGGGTCTTTCGTGCGCGGCCTCGAGATAACAGCGACCTTCGATCCAGCCAAAGATGAATTCGTCATCAACTCGCCCACTGTCTCGTCGGCGGAGTTCTGGTCTGCTGGCCTGGGATTCTCGACTACGCACGCGGTCGTCATGGCGCAGTTGGTTGTGGGTGACAACAGGCATGGGCCACATCTGTTCATTGTGCCGATTAGGTCACTGCAGAATGGCAAGCCGATGGCGGGAGTCAAGATGGGGGATATCGGGTTGAAGATGGCGTATCTGTGACCGTCTTCACCAATACACTCCGCATCACTGACAATGAAGACAGGTATAACGAAGCAGACAACGGCTGGGCAACATTCGACCACGTTCGGATTCCCCGAACAGACATGCTAATGGGCCACAGCGTGCTCAGACGTGATGGCACTCATACTGCCGACTTGAACCGTGCCAAATCATCGTACTCGGTCATGCTCCTGGTGCGTGGCAAGATGCCTGCCATTTTCGCAGTGCAGCTTGCTCAGGCCGTTACAATCGCGACGAGATACTCTATGGTTCGCGAGCAAGGATTGGGGTCTGACAATTCTCTAGACAAAGAGTTGACCATTATATCGTATAAGCAACAGCACTTTCGGATCCTGACGCTCATCGCGAAGTCATATGCGATGTTCTTCGCTGGACAAGACTGTAACGCGCGATACGCGGATCTAAAGGCCAGACAGGCGAGGGGAGACCATGCGACACTGCCCTCCGTTCACGCATTATGCGCGGGTTTGAAGGCGTACGTGACGTGCGAGGCTGTCGATGGCGCCGAAGACGCGCGCAAGTTGTGTGGTGGCCATGGCTACATGTCCATCTCTGGGTTGCCCGACCTCATCGGCGCCACGGCAGGGGGCTGCACCTTTGAGGGCGAGAACCATGTTATGTGGCAGCAGCTAGGCCGTTATCTATCAAGCAGGTCGATGCCATGCAAGCGGACCGGGAGGTGGACAAGCAGACGCAGTATCTCTCAGCCAAGAGTAACTCCCAACCTTGCTCAGCAACGGACCGACACTTCCTTGATCGCAGTGTTCAGCTCGAGATGTAATGCGCCAGCGCCCAGCGTCTTGTTTTGAAAGCGCACTGGCACTTGAAATCGTCCAGGAAGCCCAAGTCTGAGGCGTGGAACGAGCACATGCAGCTCCTCCTGTCCGCCTCGCGGGCACACATCGAGTACCTCGTTCTCCAATCCTTCGCCTCCCTTCTTAACTCCCCTCCCACACCGCTCTCACCTACTCTTCACACCGCACTAGAACGCTTATGCTCGCTCTTCGCGCTCTCCACAATCATCAATCCTCGCTCCACCGACGCGCTGTCGTTCATTGAGAGTAACAGCCGGGGCAAAGCCTACCTCAACAGCTTCCAACTCGACAGCATCCGATTTCTGGTAAATGAGTTGCTGAAGCAGTTGCTGCCCGAGGCGGTTCGGCTGACGGATGCCTGGGACTTTTCGGATGCGAGTTTGTGCAGCGCGCTGGGGATGCGGGATGGGAATGTGTATGAGAATATCATGCGGTGGGTGGATCAGATGCCGATTAATAAGGGGGGTATGGAGGGGTGCTGGGAGAGGTGGGTGGATTCGCTATTGAAGGCTGGGGTTAAGGGGAGGGGAAAGGCCAGGCTGTAGGTTGATGGGCAGGTGCCTTCCTATCGTATAAGTATAGAGATATAGAAGGGCGGTCGTAGATAAACGTAGACTGTGAGTGCCTCCAATAGAGTGGGTTATGTACTGTTGTGTATATTGCATGACGAATTGCCTTTGGATACAGGATCAGCTGGGCAATGTTGTGCTTTTCCTGCAGGTGTCTTGTCCTTTTGGGATGACATTGTAGTCGAGTAAGATCATGTTGAAAAGGTTAGTAGGGTGTGAGGTATACCGTGCCAGGCAGATTCGTAAGCAGTTCGCTGACCTGGAATGGGAACTGAGGTCGTTAGAATGAAAGAGCGTTGACGAGGAGGTTACACTACGCCCCGCCCTACGATGCATATCAGCAGCCAATCAGGTGACGAATAGAAATGACGCACCAGATAGATATATCAAAGCCGATTTTCAGACGGCCGCTTACCCATCCACAAACACAATAGCCGAGTCGCGCAAGTCAACGGCTGCGAGCGGAGATGCAGTGATTCCCCACTTGCGATTCTTACCAAACAGCCTTCACTGGACGGCATTAGTGGACCCTCGCCTCGGTCGCAGCTCGCTAGCGTGCGAAAGCATCAGATGTCAACTCGCGGTCATCCACATCAACCGTCTTAGTTTATATAGCTTCTTGTGCCCTGCCCCTCCAGATGTTGGACGCCGTCTCCCTACCCTCGACTCTCCCTGTTGATGGCGCCCATGGTTAGATTAGGCTTCCGGCCGGGCCCGTCCGCCCTGCGCCCAGCAGCAGCAGCAGCCCGTGGCGAATGCACGCGGTGGCCGTCGATGCGCGCGCTGCAGTCGCGGGGCATAGCCACGGGTCCTGCGCTGCGAGAGACGAATGTCGAGCTCCCCGGAAGCGTACCGCCTGTGCAGACGCCGTCGCGGCAGGCTGCCAGAGAGCGCATACAGGCGATTGAGAAGGCGAAGCCGTTCTCGGAATTCCTGACGGACAAGTTCCAGCGCCAGCACGACTACCTGCGGATCAGCATTACAGAGCGCTGCAATCTGCGATGTCTGTACTGCATGCCCGAAGGTGCGTAGTCTCCGTCTCCGTCTACATGGACATGGACATGGACATGGACGAGCTACCAGCTAACGTGACACAGAGGGCATCCCACTGTCCCCGCCCGCGACCATGCTCACCACGCCCGAGATCTTCTACCTCTCCTCCCTCTTCGTGTCACAAGGCGTGACTAAGATCCGGCTCACAGGCGGAGAGCCCACCGTGCGCCGCGATATCATTCCTCTGATGCAGCAGATCGGCAGCCTCCGACCGAAAGGCCTGCGAGAACTCGCCCTCACCACCAACGGCATATCGCTGCACCGGAAGCTGGACGCCATGGTCGAGGCTGGTCTGACCGGCGTCAACCTCAGCTTAGATACACTCGACCCTTTTCAGTTCCAGATTATGACAAGACGGAAGGGCTTCGATGCCGTCATGAAGTCTATCGACCGCGTGCTGGAGATGAACAAGTTGGGCGCGAACATCAAACTCAAGGTCAATTGCGTTGTCATGCGCGGGCTGAATGAGCGCGAGATCATTCCCTTCGTCGAGATGGGCCGGGAGAAGGACATCGAGGTGCGCTTCATCGAGTACATGCCGTTCGGCGGAAACAAATGGAGCGAGAACAAGATGATCAGCTTCCAAGAGATGGTCGACACGATTCGCACAAAGTACCCAGGGCTGGAGCGGATACCAGGACACAAGAACGATACTAGCAAAACCTTCCAGGTCCCTGGTTTTGTCGGCAAAGTAGGCTTCATCACAAGCATGACCAACGACTTCTGCAGCACCTGCAACCGCCTACGCATCACCAGCGACGGCAACCTGAAAGTCTGCCTCCACGGTAACGACGAGGTGTCCCTTCGTGATCTCTTGCGCCAAGACAACAACAACGAACCCATCGACGAAGCAGCCTTCGAACGCATCAAGCAGACCGAGATTGACCGCGCTTCAGGACTTCTCAACGACGCCACAGCCCTAGGCTGGGGCCCGCGGGAGCGCGAGCTGCTCAGCGTCATCGGGCAAGCCGTGAAGCGCAAAGCAGAAAAGCATGCCGACATGGGCGATCTTGCAAACATGCAGAACAGACCCATGATCTTGATTGGTGGGTGAAGAGCTTTTCTTTGTGACGAGACGAATGACATCACGGCGGTGCGATGAAAATGCATGATTGGCGTTTCTGGGCATATTCTCCCCGTTCACTGTGACTGGTGACATAGAATTCTTGGTTATATACGAAATCAGATACCCCATTTTGTCCGCACTGCAACACGCCTCGCCTCGCCTCGCCTCGCAAGTGTGATGATCAACGCTGACGGTGTATAGGTAACCAGCATGTGCGTGGAAGCTCTGAATCCAACAGAGGACCCAATCACTGGCGTATTGCGCAAACGGCATCGAGCATACTGGCTTCCAATGCGCATCTGAACCCCCTCTTGACTACGACATCTAGTTCTGTTAGATGCTTCTCCACAGCATCTCCTTTCCGTGTCAAAAATGAAATGTCTGATCTACACGACCCTGTCGAAGACAAGATCAACGCGTCGATTGAAAAGAAATACCAAGAAAGCCTCGGAAGGCACAGAGCAGAAGCGGCGGCCGCTCGTGTCGAAGCTAGGATTCAGCGGAGAAGAGAGAAAGCCGAGACAGCATCTGAACCTGCACTTTCACCTTCAACCTCGCCTGAGAGACAGGCGATACAGAAGACCGCACTGATCCGCGACTTGCGCACCCAATTCACCCCCACCGTCGAAGAACCAGCTGCGCAAGCCGCACCCGCTGCGCTCGAAGGCCTCTCGCTTGAAGCCCTGAACGCACGCCTCGCTGATCTGCGGGCGAAACTCGCAGAAGCGGAAGCAATCAGTTGGAAGGAGCTCTTCGAAGAAACAGCGAGAAGCTTCAGTGTCAAGGACCTGCCGAACTATTCGAACATGAAGCCGGATTGGAGGGGGCAAATAGCGAAGGAATTCGATCAAAAGCGTATAGCTAGTTTAAAGCAGGTTAGAAGCGACCAGAAGGCTCATTTTCAGGAGACAAAGCAGCTGACGGAAAGTGTCGTTGCGCTGGGGGATTTTATCAAGCAGCAGCAGCAGCAGCACGTGAAGAGCGATACGAAGAGCAGGATGGAGAGCAAGGCAGGCACTGGAGCTCCGACCAAGGACGGCGCAAGGTCAGTTGAAGATGCAGAAGACAACCGCCGGAGATTGGAGGCCATCCAGAGTCGACGCGCAGAACTGCTCAGAAGAAAAGACGCCATCGCCGTCAAAATGGCCCAGCTTACAGCCCCAACTACCAGCTCCCCTCCCCCAGCCAAGAAATGGGGAGACCAACTCCGCCTGTTTGTCCCCAAAGGCAAAAAAATCGTAATCGACCGCTTCCTGACTGTGAACTTTGACGCGCCCGACTACGAGCTGGCTTGGCAAGTCCAAGCCATGCGAGTCCGGCTGCGCAAATTCACCCCCCCGCTCGACGCCCTGCCGCTGCCTGTGAAGATGAGCAACGAGCAGCAGCTCAGGACGTGGCTGAAGGTGCTCGTTGCCAGGTATCAGGATAAGACGGGTGTGAAAGCCGGGATTTTAGACGCCGAGGGGGGGCAGTGGGAAGAACTGAGTCTAGAGGAGGCGCAGAGAATGGCGGTGCAAGAGAACGAGAGTACCTGGAGGGAGAGGGGGAGTACGGGGCCTTCTGGCCAGATGACCATGGCGCAGCGTAAACAGCAGGTAAGGGAGAGGCGAGCTGCAGAGGAGGAATTGAGGCGGGCTCGGAGGGAAAGGCAGGTCGCGCGGCGGCGCGCGTATGCGAAAGACCTCGAAAAGCTGTACCTTGAGCACGGTGCGTACCCGGCTGCGATCAGAAGGGCTGAGCAGAGGCTCCGCGCAAAGGCGGCTGAGCGCGCTGCTTGGCTGCTCAAAGTACCCCCATCACCATCGCCGTCGCCGTTACCGTCGCTGCCCGATTCGCAGCCACCGATCCGCGTGGTTTTAGCTAGGTCACCTGGGACCCCAACCGAGAGCAGCGGGTTGCGGAACGAATACCTTCACGCTGGGCAGCGCGGCTCTTCGCCCTCTCCACCACCACCAGCAGAGAGCACCGAGTTGCGTCTCAAAGGCAATTTGAGCAAACTACACCCCTCGACGTCGAGGAAGCTGGTGAGAGGGTACTCCACCTCGTCGTCTTCCCGCTCCCCTTCCCCTTCCCCGGACGACCAGGACGACCAGGACGACCTCAACGCCCAGCTCAAAGCCAAAGAAGCCAAAACCCGGGACCGGGATCCCTCCTCCCCCTCGCCATCGCCATCGCCACAACCCCAACCCCTCCCCTCCCACCTCCCCCACCTCACCCGGACCGGCACCGCGCACATGGTGCCCATAACGCACAAGCCATACAGCACCCGCACCGCCGTGGCAGTGGGCAGTGTTTTCTTCTCGAACTCCACCCCACTCCAACTCATCACCTCCAACGCGCTGAAAAAGGGCGACGTCCTGAGCGTCAGCCGCATCGCGGGCATCATGGCCGCGAAGAAGTGCCCGGACCTTGTCCCGCTGTGCCACCCCATCGCGCTGACGCACGTCGGCGTCGAGGTGCGCACTTTCTCCCCCCTCTCCTCCTCCTCCTCCTCCTCCTCCGCTGCGGGTGCGGATGGGCCAGAAGGAGAAGGGAGCAGAGACGGGGACAGAGATGATTTGGGCCACGGAGGCGTGCGCATCGAGTGCACAGTGGCGTGCACGGGCGCCACGGGGGTGGAGATGGAGGCGCTGACCGCGGTGATGGGGGCTGCGCTGAGCGTCGTCGATATGTGCAAGGCGGTGGATAAATTTCAGAGGATCGGCGGGGTGAGGGTTGTGCTCAAGGAGGGGGGGAAGAGCGGCGTGTGGAGGGAGGAGGGGTGGGCCAGTTGGCAGACGCAGGACGGGGAGTAAATGGGTGTGGGGAAGGTGGGTAGGCGTTGGTATGGAAAGGAGAGTGCTGTGAGGAAAAGATTTTGTATCATGTCATAGTAGTAGCTGACGTCGGTTTCATGGATGCTGAGCACTAATACAGCTCATGAGCTAACTTTTACGATACATTGGTTGCTGGGTAGTCGACACCCGTAATCCTGAACAAGTATGTGATTGTTTCGCGATTGTCCCATGGCACCCATGTTGTGAAAGTCGTGGTGTTGTCAATGCATTGGATGTCGTGCAGCACATCCTCCACTAGGGAGTCGATGTGGCAAAGCCCCTCTGTCGCCTGTGCGCGTTTTTATGGCAGCTCGAGAAACATGGGTAGACGATCATGCGAAAGTGCGACGTCTGGCTTGCACTTGTGAAACGACTTGTGAAGGTCGAGAATCAGAATGGCACTCAATTCGCAGAGGCTAGGAAACCGGTTCTGCCTATACATCAGTGCTTAGTCCTGAGATGAAGACCCAGTACTTACTCTTAGGTACAGCACGAGTTGGTCATCGTCTTCTCGCTGTAGTTTTGTCTCAGTGTCATAAAACGCGAGAGCAACTAGATCGTCCAGCTTCTGAAGCACGTCTAGAAATTTTCACTGTCCCTCGCGAAAGATTGCTGTCTCCAGTTTTCTCTTCAGCGTATTTTCCTCATTCCTTCCCTCTTTTGCTGTTATCATAGGCGCAGAGACGTCAAGACCTTCGTTCGCACGACGCTTTCTGCCACAATCGGCTGATGCTGCGGTGACCGATGTCATGTCCAAAGTCAGACCCTGTTGATCCGGCGAAAGCAGTGAGCTGCAGACTGTAGGTCCGATTGGGAAAAGAGTGTCGGCTAAGCATTTCGATGTAGTAGAGAGGTGCAAAGTGTTGAGAGGGTGTCGCGGGGTTAAGTTGTTCTTTAGCTGGTCAGGGGGTAAGAGCGACCTCGCGACAGGTAAGAGACACAACATCGAGTGCAAATGAGCACTCGCGAGCGCCACTTTCCACCGCAATTCGGTTCTACAGCCTCGCAACTCTCTCTTGCTGGGTGAGTGGTGCATCGTTCGCCTCTGTAGAGTCAATCGAGATGCTGTGCTTTTCTCACTTGACCTGTACGTATCGCACAGCTCTTGGTACATATACAGCCAGCAGACGACTTTTGTACGGGAATGAAAACAAGATGGCAGAAACAGATGCAGCATAAACGACAAGTGCAGATTACATTATACTAACAGCTCCTCTACCTCGACGTCGCGGGTCCGCTCAGAATACACCCGTCCGCGCACTCGGGATCAGTCGAGTTATACGCGATCTGGCCAACACTCTTACCAGGCTCGGCGGACGGGTCCCGGGGGCTCTGGAACATGCGGCCATCAGCGGGGGACACTAGAGTTTCCAGGACTTCGCCAAACACGTTGCGCACATGCGCGATCGGCTGGCCCTTGGTAACGGGCTCGTCGACCTGGACCAGACGCTCAATGAAGCCTCCGTACTTGGTGTATGTATCGTGGAAGGTGGTGGCGATATAGGTGTTGGTGAGGTCGGGCTCGACGGTGGTGTTGCTGGGCGTAAGGTGCAGGTCCACCATGACGCGGTTGACGAAGTCGACGGTGCGGTCGATCAGCGATGTGTTCCAGATCTTGGCCTGGCCCATTTCGACCGTCAAGCTGGGGATACCGTAGTCGACGAAAGTCGTCTCGATGCTGCCTGGCTCGCCGGGATCGACCTTCAGTGTGTCGGGCTGGAGAAGTTTGCTCAAACGCTCCACGTACGGCAGACGCCAATCGGCATAGCACCACAGACTTGTGTCGCCGCCTGAAGACGGGGTGTGCAGATCAATTCCAACGTCGACGTGAGATGTGTTGCCCCAGACGTAGTTCCAGATATTGTAAGCAAGGATGTTGGGTCCACTGCCACCGAGCTCGGCAGACACACCAGGGAAGACACGGTTCACGTTGGTGAGGGAGCCGGATGCGCCAGCTGTAAAATAGTTGCGCTGGTTGAGGTAAATTCCCATCGGGTTGACAGTGGGGATACCGATTACTGTGAGATTTAGCTGTCTGGCTTTAACTTGAAGACCTGAGTGTGTACATACCAGTGCCATTTAGAGTCGCAACCTCGCCTTCCAACTGCTCAAAGATGCGCTGGACCACGCGCACCGGGTTCAGCTCGTCGCCGTGAATCGCAGCAGAGAGCGAAAGCTTCTTGCCCGTCTCGAGACTTTCAGGCGTACCGCGTGCAACCATGACAGGGATATGGACTGGATGGCCGCCATTGATCTCTCCGACACGCAAATAGTACTTGGAAACCTTCTGCGCCGGCACGTCCGCAAGGTTCAAGTCATGGATAACAGGTACACCGTTGAGCACATCACCAGTAAAGTTCGCGGCGGTGGCAGTGCTTGCAAGGACAGCTGCTGTAGCGGCGACGGAAGTGAGAAGCTGCATGTTTGCGTTTGGAGGGCGAGAGCGAAGGGAGACCGAGCGCAACAGCTTCCTTCAATGGACCCATCCTGAACTCTTTATACCTCGACTACCAACCGCTTCCTTCGATAAGAGTTGTGACTGTAATCCTCGGACACTGTATAGCTCTTTGCCGACTTAGGAAGGTCGACATGGTTTTTTTGTATGCCATGACGCTGCCCAGGATGCCCAGCCTAAGTACCCCACAACAACAGCAGGCTATCAGCGGTAGTTCCGTTGCCCTGGAGGAAAATACCCATGTGCCGAAATAATCACCACTCGTGTCAGGAACGAGCTGTAGTGGTTTGATATGTAGTGTATAGCGCGTCGACAGCCCAGTTCACGTTGTAAGTGAAATCTCTTCACATCATAGGTGTTGAAAAGAGCAGCCTGCGTTTAGTTCCCAAGAATGAGACACAGATTCGAGTTCGAAAGCGGAAGCTCGGACTATGAAGGTGGCCTTGGCGACGCGACGATGATAAGCGTTGGTGAGGCGGGAGGCGTGAGGCTGGAGGTTGGCGTGGCGGGATCAGTCCACGCAAACCCTTGTGTATTTAGTCAACACTCGGTGTCATTGCTACCCTCGACACTTGATACGATCGCAACCACTATGGTTTTCGAAGATTTCTCGAGAAAGTGCTCCATTAGAGGTGCGGGACAGTCCTGAAGGATGAAGAAGCTCTAGGCATCTCCGCAAACTTCCCTTCAGGTGGTACCTGACGCTAGTCCAAAATCGTTCTGGATACTTCTTGGACAAGTCGGATTGGTCAACATCGAGACTTCATCTGCGCAGGGGACAATGTGCTCTTTCTGATAAGTATTGTAATAATCGGACTAACTTTTGGGATGTAAGACATGCATCAAGCCAATGTCAAGACCGTCATCAGATTTTCAACTATAGAAGACCAATTCCCAGATTTTGAATGACTTGCTTGGACGCAAATCAGATTTTAATTGCATCATGATGATCAATTCCGCCGTAAATACCTGCCCGAACTCTACGCCCACGTACAGATTCCTTCATTGCCGAAATAGAATGAGTACCAGAGTCCAAGGAACAGCACTACCGTGGACAAGATCGTGCTGTTCGATGACGACAACGAACGCTCGGCGACAGGTAAGCATTACATCTCAGCACTCGCGGAAGTCAAGTTCTCGGCCGTACCAGTGATGAGCTTGGAAGCCGCTCAAGGAGTTCCGCTTACACCTCCTCCTCCGCTGCAGGTCCGTCAGTCTTGTCCAACCAGTTAAGTACATTGGCCCTGATGACGAACTCACCCATGCCGTCACCGCCGTCTGCCGAGTTCTCTGCCTCCTCAGCACCCTCGGACTTGACCTTCTTGCCGTAGCCGCCATCTGCCGAGTTCTCTGTCTCAGCGTCGTCGGTCTTGGTCTTCTTGCCGCGCTTGCCTTTGGCAGGTGCCTTCTTAGGCTTACCGTTGGTGCCGTTGCCGTCAGCGATGTCGGATACCTTGGGGTCGAGCTCAGCGTCAGCATCAGCTTCGGCTTCAGCGTCCACCGCCTTGCGCTTCTTGCCAGCGGCCTTGGTCGCGGTTGCTGCAGTGGCAGTAGTACTAGCTGTACCAATGAGGTACTTAGCGAGCTCTGGGTGCTCCTCCATCACCTTTCGCTTGACAGGCGGCCAGAACTTCTTGGTGGTGCCCTCGGTGAAGCCAGTAAGCTTCGCCATTAGAGCGAAGTCGTACTGATCTAGTCAGTAGAGTTCTCGATTTGTTTGCGTTGAAAATCGCGGATGGAATGCTTGTGGAGCGCCTTACCTTGTCCTGGCCGATGCTGGAGACGAACGCCGCAGCGAGCAGTTTCGTTTCTTTGCTGTCGTATCCCGTGATAGCGGTCTCGGGTGCTGCGGAAGCATCCTTCTTTGGAGCCATGTTGATTTTTGGTTAGTAGATTTGAGTTGGGGATGAAGAGGAGTTGGGGGATGGAGAACAGCCGGAGGATAAAGAAGAGTTGAGGAGTAGTGAGAAGTTTAAACGGGCATTGCGAGTGAATGTGAGTTCATCAGCGTGAATCTTGACCGCCTGCCTCTTAACTGGAAGTGAAGGTGAATATGGCAGCCTCAGTCAGATACGCAACCATTAACCCAGGTGACTGAGACATTATTATGGCGCTCTTACTCTATACTCTCTCACTTGTCGTGATTGCCACAGTACTTTTGACCCAGCATTAGCCACTGCTTCAGAAAACCTATACTATTGCTCAGGAGTGCTGAAAGGACTGGCGGTGCTTTTACATTGCTGCGGATCAATGTGGGCGTCGGCCTTCATCCTGAGATAACCATGCGTTTGTTCCGTTGCGAAGGCAACAAAGCGATTCCCACATCCGTTTGTACAGAAAGAAGACTGACTACAAACCAGCGCGATAACAAGAATTGTTACAATCAACGCAGAATTGTTGATAGCCCCCATTCATATCCCTGATGGATGCATGTGACAAAGTGTGATGCCTATCTGGTGCACCATGTGACGTGGTAACCTGCTACGACCGCCGCCAGACAGGCTGGAAGCGCGAACTCTGCAGCGCCCTAGTTCTTTTATTTGGTTCGATCGCATGTGACTGCTTGGGGCTGAATAGCAGACGCTGACCCGTTACTAACAGACAGAGTTTCCCGAAGTAGAAGTAAAGGTGAATGACATATGAGGTACCAGACAGAACAAGAACTGAGCCGCAACCAAGGCATGGACGCCAAGTGGATCTATATCCAGTGTCGATTCTCGAATGCGATAGCAGTCAGACGGCGCAAGCGAGTAGAAGAAAGTTAGAACTACATCAGGCGGGCTGCGTCAAGACCGGTCAGTGTCCAAAGGGTGAGGTGCTTGTCGAGCAGATCAGCAGCTACAACGGCATGTTAACCGACGGCGGTCCGTACCCACCGATCCCAACGCAGTGGTATCGATCTGCATCTCGGCTTTGAGTTCAGATATTGAATCCTCGGCGTCAGCGAAATACACAGAAGTGGTACGAGTTTTACGAGCAACTGCCGCAATTGGGCAGGCTCCACGTAGGCATCTTGCATCCTTCTCAATATATGCGGATCCTCTGCACAAGACACAGCGGCAGTCTCCACGGCGAATCGATAGCGGTAGTATCGGGAGTATCGGGGAAGACAAGGGAAGTGGAGATGGCATCGATTACACAGCGTCCTGCCTCACGGCAGTACTGTGGCGCCTTGTGTGCAGCACAGCAGCATCGCATCGAGGATCAGACAAGGTCGAGTCGCGTCAGAGCAAAAGCAGCGTGGTGCAGGGTTTTCCCCTTCAGCGGTTTCGGACCTTTCTCAACGCAGAAACGCAGGGTGAAGGACAGAGTTCAGCTGACATGCTCTCGAAGTCGAGTAGAAGGGAGCCTTGGCGGCACGCAACGCCTGATTCGACCGAGGGGCAGACCCTGGCCGCACGTCGCATAGAACGGGCCGCAGAAGAGGCCACAGAGGACGCGGCCTAATGACTACTGTGTACACTACAGTACATATGCATGCAGGCTGCACAGTTGCAGCGCTCAATTGGCGGGACGTGAGACGGGGACTGCTTCTCAGGCATCCGGAAACGGCGGATTGCAGACGCAGCGATCTGCGGCCCGCTCAGCGCGCCAGGCACAAGCGGGCTGCGGCAATTTTCTGTGCCTCATGCGCTTGTGCAGTCTGTGATGCGTCTGTGCCTCGCCCGTTGACACAGACACTTGGACCGGCGCTGGCACTGGCACTGGCACTGGCACTGAGACTCGGGCCCCCAGCCGCCTCGGACTCAGACTACTAAATGCAAGAGGCAGTCGCTGCTCTGTTCGTGCCTCCTTCCCACCTGCCCTCCAACCAGAGACGCGACTGCCGATCTTGTGGTCTCGTCCCCATCACACCTGTCACGCCCGTCCCTACTTGTTGCTCTGCAGCCTGTGCCCCTCCGATCCCCGCCAGGGTCCCCGTTGTATAACATCCTGGAATCAGCCCACGCCCACGTCAACGCGCAAATTATCCTCCGCGCGCGTCATTCGCAGCGACCCGTACCCGTACCACCCCGTCCTCGTCCTCCACCCCGTTGCTGCTGCTAAGGACAATACACATCTGTCAACTGTCAGCTGTGGACCATCTGCCGTCACCTCCGCTCACCACCTGCACCCACACCCACTACTCACGCACAATGGCCTCGCATCCCACTCTCACCAGCACCTACGGCGCGCGCGCTGGGCTGCCGACCACCGGGCCCCTGGCCTCTTATCTGCTGCGTTTGATGTCGATTAAGCAGACCAATCTGTGCCTATCTGCAGATGTCGAGACCTCCGCCGAGCTCATCCAGCTTGCCGAAGATGTTGGCGACTCGATTTGCCTGCTCAAGACCCACTGTGACATCGTCAAGGACTGGACAGATCGCACAGCTTCCGCCCTGCGCGAAATCGCCAAGAGAAAGTCCTTCTTGATCTTTGAGGACCGCAAGTTCGCCGACATTGGCGGTATGTCTTCACCAATTGCTTTGCCATTTGACGAATCCGCGCATGACTAACATCGCTGCTAGAAACCGTGCAGAAGCAATACACCTCAGGCCACCACCGCATCGCCTTGTGGGCAGAAATCACCAACGCACACGTCATCTCTGGCCCGGCTATTGTCACGGCCCTCGAGAAGGCTGCCGAATCGACAATCGCAAAGTATAACACTGGCGTTCACACTGAGATCTCGTCTACGCCCTACCAAGCCAAGCTTAACGGAGCTGACGACGACGACGACGATGAGGACGATGTGGTGCCGCCCATGGAGGGTGCGCTTGAGTCACCCATGCTTATGGACGACGGCGAGAGGCGCCTGAGTATCAAGCCGACGGACAGGAAGCAGAGCGTTGTCAGTGTCAGCACTACCATCTCCACACGGACCGAGAGCATATCGCCGCGCCCAGAAGCCCTCAATGCGTGTGGCGAAGCCTTCGATCTCGACACTGTCAAGCAGCTCGTCCGTCTGGGTGAGCCTCCTTTCCTCCGCTCGCTCCTTCTGCTCGCCGAGATGAGCTCTGCTGGTCACCTCATGACCCCAGAGTACCGCCAGGCCAGCGTTGACATTGCACGATCCCACCGCGAATTCGTCATGGGCTTCATTGCGCAGCGAACCTTGAACACAGAGCCAGATGACAACTTCATCACCATGACACCTGGTTGCCAGTTGCCGCCGCCAGGTCAGGAAGGCGCGAAACTCGGGGACAGCCTTGGCCAGCAGTACAACACACCGCGAAAGCTGATCTTCGAGTCGGGCTGTGACATCATCATCGTAGGTCGAGGTATCGTCCGCGCTTCAGATCGCTTCGCCGAAGCGCAGCGCTACAGGCAAGCCGGATGGCAGGCTTATGAGGAGAGGATTGGAAAGAGCCAGTAGATGTCTCGAAGATACCCTCGGCGTGGAAGAAAGAGATGGCCAGTTTAAATGGAGCATGACGAAACATGAAGTAGCGTGATGTTGGTCTATCTACAAAACATAATGCATTGGGCGGCGCACTGTCAGGTCAGACTTCTGGCCATACAAACAATACCACTGGCGTCACTGGCATATCGAATCGGGACTGGACAATTGAATCAGGACTCTACAAACAAATCAAAGCATTCAATAACATTTGATCCAACAACTGCATGCACCTTGACCGCAACAATTCACCTGGAACTCAAAAATTGGTAGGCAATATGTGGAAAAACTTGTGTTGCTAAAGACTCAAAGCAGGGTATATGTGCACTATCCCGAAAAACTCCTTCATGAACCGTTGAGGGACAACCTCTCAGCATCGCCCGTCGTCTACAACGCCATAGCAACAGCGCCGACCAGGGCCGCGAGCGCACCACTGAGATAGAATCCCACACTGATGGGCCTTGCCGCATCACCTGTCGAATCACCTGTCGAACCACCTGTCGCCTTCTTGAGAACACTGGCGATAAGCTCCTTCTGTTCCTCTTGGCTCTTATCGAGGTAATTCTTAAGGTCGGTGGGCATGGCGTTGTACCTGCATCTCTGTCAGTGCTAACCAAGTAAGAAGTGTCGCTCAGAACATACCAGCTGGGTGTGGTAGAGAAGGTCAGAATGCGATCCGTCGCAGTGACGCCCGCAGGCACGTCCTTGCCCGTCTTCTGGTATTCTTTCAAGGCCTCCCACATGGACGTCCATTCTGGCTTCGCGGTCACGGACGCCTGGTAGGACGAGGCGGCGTCGATGACGGCCTTTGTAATCTTTGCGTACTCGGCCCTGTCCTTCGCGGTAAAGCTTTGCACGTTGTCCCCGATGACGAAGTCGGGATTGGCGGTGACGCCGAGGGAGAGGAGAGTGCAAGCGAGGACGGCGGTGAGCTGCATGTTTGCGGTGGAGTTGTGGTAGATGAGATGGAAGAGTTGGAGTAAGTTGGATGTCAAGTGTCTATAGAGCTACTTTGGTGAGAAGCCGCTGTTATATACATTCTTTCATTGCTGATCAACATCTATACATAGCCATGACCGCCTTTTACTAACCCGTCCCAAGGCTGCAGTTAGGCAACCCAGTGCAGCATGAAAACATACAGCGCTCTACCTAATTCCCCTTCGGGCCGCCCTGGCCCCCAATTTCCTCACCGAGAAAAGATCATGTGTAAGCCACAACAAACAATCGAGCCAGTCAAGTGCTCACCCACAGCCCCCAAATGGGTGAAGCGGGAGGGAAACAATTTAAACAGTGTATTCTTTGTCTGCACAGACGTCACTGCGGCGCTTCCTTGGAAAGGTAGCTAAGGCGTCCATCAGACCAATGCTTGGCAGAGCTTGCCGAGTTAGACAGCACACTGCTCAGCCTTGACCGGCCGCTTGGCGCTATAGAACATTGTAACGAGCGGATGTCACCAAATAACGGTGGATGTTATCGAACAACGTTGTTATTTGGTGTTTGCCGCTTGCTGGGTTCAGCGGCTTTGTCAAGCTGGGAAGACGGCTTCTTTTGTTGTGTTCAAGTGAGCTGAGAAAACTGACGAGCTGCTGGTACGAGGAGATCACCGCAGTATGTATCCTAATGCAGGTACGCCTGATCTGTATCTACCTCGGATATATCGTGGGATTGGGCTGTGTGAGCTCGGACAAAACGGGCGTAGCAGTGACTCAGCCTTACTGGGGCTGTGTAAATCGAGGTACTAGCAATGTAAGCTTACATGTCTACTTTGGTATGACAATGTGTCAGTTGATTTGAACGGCTTCTTCTCTTTACTTTCCTTGCCCTCGCCTCCCCTTCCTTTTCTTGCGCTTTCTGCATCGTGCTGAGGACTAAGGCTGCGATCAAAGCCTGGGTGGGCAGATCGCCTTGCAAAGCGGCGGTCATTCGACTAAGGCGATGGCAAGGGGGTTTGCTGAGTATCGGCTTGCTTCTTCCTTTTGGAGAATGCAAAGCTTAAGCTGGGGAAGTGGATTGAGGTGCTTAAGGCGGCTCTGCGTGGCTGTTGTATAGTTTGATGTAAATCTCCAGACTAGAAGGTACAGCGTTGACTAGCAGCCATTTATCGGACAAAGGGTCCTAAACTTTTACCGAACGACAGCTGTAACAACCGCGCCCAACCTTATTCCACACGACGAACCATGAAATCGCGCATCTCTAACGTTCTCACGTGATCGGGGAGCGTTGCATCCGAGATCCGGCCTCCGTGGGGACTGGAGGACTGGAGGACTGGAGTTGTAGCGGAGGGTTTCCGCGCTGCCAAACCATCCTGACTAAATCACGACAACATGTGGCAGCTTCGAGCACCGGCATGTGCAGCACTGATTGCTCAGCAGCCATGATGCCTTCGTTCCCACTCAGCACTTCAAGAGCTCAGCTCCAATCGAGCATTCAGCCCATAAAATGAACCTCAGCCGCAAACTGCTCTCCATAGCAACCTTCGGCCTCATCCACCGCCCCAGCGCAGCAGCAGCAGCAGCAGCAGCAGCAGCAGCAGCAGCAGAAAACAGCACCTTCAACCCCCTCGCCGGCATTCAGCAGTTCCCCATATCCTCCTACAGCAGCGGCAACATGACGCGCCTCGCGCCGGTGCTCTCCATCTCGCACGGCGGCGGGCCCATGCCCGTGCTGGGCGACCCGTCGCACGCGCAGATCACCAAATCGCTGCAGACCAAGGTGCCGCAGATCCTCAGGCTGGGAACCCCGGACGCGCCCAAGGCGATTGTGTTGGTGACTGCGCACTGGTCGACAGACAAGGTGCGCATCTCTAGCGGCGCGAGACACGAGCTGCTGTACGACTACTACGGGTTCCCCGACGAGGCGTACAGGCTTAAGCATGATGCGCCGGGCAGCCCTGAGGTGGCAGGCGAGGTGGAAAAGGCGCTGAAGGAAGCGGGGATTGACTGTGTGAAGGACGCCAAGCGAGGTAAATATGCCCAGCCAACCCATCAGGTAGGTAGCTTTATGGCTAACAGGCGCCTAGAATGGGACCACGGCGTCTTCATCCCCATGATGCTCATCGACCCAACCGCCTCAGTCCCCATCGTCCAGCTCAGCGTGCTCGCCTCAGAATCCCCCTCGCAGTCCTTCGCCATCGGCCAGGCCCTTTCCTCCCTGCGCGCGCAGAACATCGCCATCGTAGGCTCCGGCTTCGCCACCTTCCACAACCTGCGCCTCATGTTCTCCGGCGCCTCGTCGACCCCGGATTTCAAGCGCGCGAACACAGAGTGGAGCAACGCCGTTAGTGACGCCGCGACTACCAAGGATGTAGTTGAGAGGGAGAAGAAGTTCGAGGACTGGAGGAACTGGCCTAATGCATATACCATGCACCCCCGTGGCGGCGCGGAGCACTTCCTCCCGCTGATTGTGTGCGCGGGCGCTGGCGGCGAAACCGAGGGGAGGAAGTACGCGGATGACTTCCGGGGGGTGGATATGTGGAGTTATTATTGGGACGGTGAGGAGGGACAAGGCGAGGAGCAGAAGTTGTGAAAGAAACTGTAGATTTGGTTTGAGGGAAAAAAAAAAGAACTAAACTTTGTAAGGTATCTCTGCAAAAATCACAACTTCCACCAAAGCCCTTCGGCGTCCCAACATACCACCAACAACACGGTGAAATGGCAAAAGGCCACACAGCGTCTACAACGCAACCACACCCAAAAATGCAGCCGCCACTCCAGCCCCCACGACGCCAACCCTCCCCGCAGCCCCCGTCTGCCCCGCGCCCGCCGCGGACTTGGTCGGGCTCCCCGTGGCCGCGCTCGCGGCCCCGGTCCCGTTCTGGCTCACGCCGACGGCCTTGAACAGGATGCTCTCGACGACCTTGCCCTCCTTGTCGTAGTAGCTCTTGACCTCGCTCGGCAGCGCGCTGTACCAGGTGGGCACCGTGGTGAAGGTCTCCAGGCCCGTGAGCGCGGTCACGCCCGAGGGGATGCTGTACTGCGTGGCGGTGGCGGCGAAGGAGGCGAGGGCTTTTTGGATGCGGGCTTTTTCCGAGAGGGCCGAGGGGGAGGCCGCCGCGGTGAAGGAGGCGAGTTCGCCCGTTACGTACGCGGCGAGGGAGGAGGTGTAGGACGCGAACTGTGTGGGGTGTTAGAGAGGGGGATGGGAGAGAGGAGGGGGGAAGAATGAGGCGTACGTTGAGCAGGACGCCGAGGTCGGTGGGTGTGGGGAGCGCGGTCACGACGACGAAGTCTGCGGCCGTGGTTGCAGCCAGGGCGGCGACGGTGGCGGCGAGGGTGAACTTCATGCTTGCGTTTGCTTCTCTTTTCTTTCTTTGCTTATCGAGATGGAAGAAGGAGGAAGACTGTTCGATTAAAATGTGTATTGGTTGCGAAGCAGAAAACTCAGAAGAGCAAAAGGGAGACGGGATATGCAAGTTGCAATGCTTTGAAACGCGTACAGTGCGGGCAGCCCAGATGCCCATCTATGTATTATACACACACAAAACCCAGCCACGCACGCTTTCCCAATCTCCAATCTCGCAGGGCTTACGGCCCCAACCCGCCCCCGTCGACCCAACAGCCGTTTCTGGTCGAGACCTGGACCCGGGTCGCCTGAACGAGGGCGAGCGAGGCGGAGCGCAGCGAGCAATGACTTGCATACGCAGCACAGGCCGGCTGCATGGCGTTTGGCAAACTACTCGACGCGTCGCGCTCCAAAGTTCAGCCGTCGCGGACCCCTCCTCTCTCCAGCACCCCAAAGCGCGTGTGGAGATATCCAATGCTCACATGCTTCTCTCAGACAGCCGTGCAGACGAGGGTTTTGCAACAGGACACTGGAGATTATGCGGTGCATGGACGGGGCGGACGGATTCGTGCCTGTCTCGGTGCTGACGCCCGTTTGCAGGGGCTCCGCTTTTATGCACGCTAGTGGGTCGGAGATCGCTGTGCGGCTCAGCGTGGGCGCAGAGGAGATGCAAATAGTAACACGCCTCGTGTTTGAGGTTCTGTGCGGGCAGAGTCGATGGAGTGCTGGGCTGTTGAGGGGATCCGGAAGGAGTGTGGAGGGAAGTCGATGGTGGTTTTTCCTTTTGGTGAGGATTTTGGGATGACAGTTTGTGCGGGTTTCGTTGGTGATTTCCTTGCTGACGGGTGTTGGACAGGTCCTTGCTACGCTGACTGATGGGTGGTTGTCAGAGATGATTACGGCCTTCCCTCCCGACACACCAGACACGAATATCTACTTGCGGATGGTGGTGTCTTACTCAGTAAATCGTCCCTGATATCATTGGTTGAATAGATATCACTACCCCGAACTCGCAGTTCATTCGCATATTGTCCGAGACTCGTCTCAAGACTCCAAGCAAAGTTCTCTAGGTGCGGATCTCCCTCACGTTCGACTCCACAACGTGCCCCTCGCCGCTGATCTTCTTCCCCGCAACTACCCCGTTGCCACTGGCTGTCTCGCTCATCTCATCTGCCGCATCGGAAACGACCTCCGTGCGTTCCTTCCAGCCCAGGTACAAGAACCCAGCGATGACGGCGACCCAGTAGAGATTGTACGAGATGACGGAGCCATAGGTGGCGCTGTTCTGCCACCCGAAGAGCGAGTTGAAGATGCCCCAGCCGCCGGAGCCGTTTTCAAGTGGTGAGCCGAACTGTCATTACATATCAGTGAGTGTGAAGGCGTGTTTGAAGCGGCAGGCGACTTACATTGACGTGCCACACGCTCTTCCTGATATCATAGCTGCCGGGGCCCGCACCGGCTTCAGCAGCGCCCTCGCCAGCCAACCTGACCCAAGCGTCCTGTTCGAGTCCCCAAACCCCTTTACTGAACAAACCCGCAGCCACGAGGTACAGGAAGCAAGTACTGATGACGAGGAAGAGCTGTAGAGATGTCCTGTTGCCTCCCTTGTAGATCAGGTAGCCAATGAGCGCTCCAGCACCGAGACCGCAGATAGCTGCAAGAGGTATTGAGGTTGCGGGGAGCCCAATGCCCACGCCTGCGATGAAGAGAACGGCCTCAATACCTTCGCGGAGCACAGTGATAAAAGGCAGGATGAACATGGCGTACTTCTCGGACCAGCGCTTAAAGCGACCACCTGCTGGCTTGTTGTCCTTCTCTTCCAGGACCTTGCGGATCTTGGTCCTCCATTTGTCCTGGAGTTTACTGACGCGGAGTAAGGCAGCGCCCATAATAGTGATGATGATGCTAGCAACCAGGGCGAAGACACCTTCCCAAATGTTTTCTGCAGAGTCGAACGTATTCTTGCCGGCAGTGTAGACTTGAGAACCGTCAGTTAAAGGCCAGGTTTGTCGTGGCGAGAGACTCACAAGTGCCAATCACACCAGCACAGATGATGAGACAGATCAGAACACCAAGCCCAACGCCAGCCCAGACCTGGCGAACAAGCCTCTTGCGGACAGCAGCATCATGCTCAGGGCCGAGGGTTTGCTTGAGGAAAGCCAGCAGCACTGAGACGATGATGCTGCACTCTAAGCATTCTCGGAAGCAGATGAAGAAGACTGGTCCAATTGTCAGAACAGTGCTCAGTACAGCAAAACAATCAACCGAGGCAATGGTGGAAAGGCGAACCCAGAGGTGGAGAGGAAAAGCTTGATCCTACAGACTGCTTGGAACAACGTACCTGGAACAGCGAAAACGTTCGGCATCCTGAGGGTGCAAAGCGCTTGCTCTGGATTTGATGTCTGAGTTGATCAGATAAGAGGGTGGAAGCAAAAATATCTAATCTGATCAGGAACGAACGAGGCGCTGAAATCCTCGACCATCGCACCTTCCACTCACGGCCCTTCTCGCAGCAGCTGCCGCGGAACCTCGCTAATTCTCACCACATGCGCAGCAAATTTGACCTCAACCTGCAGCCATCCAGCTTCCAAACAGCGCTATTCCCGCACCTAGAGCACTTGCAACTCAAGATCCGCGCCACGCCAAGGACGCCAAATCCCATCAAGCCTCAGGCTAACCTTTTTAGCGCATCCTTCACCCGCGAACACGCCGTTTGGTTGGCGTGCGTACGCGCCGATCGTGGTCCAGAATTATCAGATGGGCCGATAATCATACATTTTATCGCGCTACATCAAATAAGTTGCAGTCTGGCAAATCAGATTGCTGTGTTGGTAGCGGGTGAGACACCCCGCGCACTCATGCAATGCGACGGTCCTCGCGTCGATTCTGGTGAGCTGAGAATGAGGAGCAAATCGCGAGGGAGGCCCGCACCATGGCGTTCCCCAAACAGGGTTATCGCCAGATGATCTGATAAAATGTGACACTCGCTTGACCTTACAAGCAGGCTGAGATTTAGTGTAGCGAGTGCAGGCTTTTCCCACGCCTCGGCTTATCTGATCTCGCCTCTTGCGGCAGCATGTTATCTTTTCCATCTGACCGACTTGTATTCCTAAGGCAAAATCGTTTGCGTTGCTATCCATCCCGTTTGGTCTCACTTTACACCCTGCTCGTTGCGTCCTGTGAGCTGCCTTGAGCCTCAACATGGCTATCTCTTTGTCAAACTTCCTCCTTCCATTATCTATTCTGGCCCTAGCAGCTCAAGCAGCAACTGTCACTTATGACTTCGACGTAGCATGGACCTACGCCAATCCGGACGGTCAATACAACCGCCCAGTAATTGGCATCAACGGACAGTGGCCAATTCCTCCCATTGTAGCCACCAAAGGTGACCAAGTCGTTGTTAATGTCAAGAACTCATTGGTCAATGAGACCACAAGTCTGCACTTCCATGGATTGTATATGAATGGTTCAACGCACATGGATGGACCCCCTGCTGTCACTCAATGCGAGATTCAACCAGGCCTGTCGTTTGCGTACAACTTCACGGTCGACCAGCCTGGCACATACTGGTATCACAGTCATACAAAGGGCCAGTATCCAGATGGTCTGCGTGGACCGCTCATTGTACAAGATCCAGAGAGCCCGTTCAAGGATCAGTATGATGAAGAGATTGTTCTTACATTTTCTGACTGGTATCATGAGTCCATGCCCAAGCTGATGTCGGGCTTCATCAACATCGCAAACCCTTCTGGAGCGGAGCCAGTACCTCAGGCTGCACTGGTCAATGATACACAGAACCTGACTGTTAGGATTGAGCCTGGTAAAACGTATATGTTCCGGATGGTCAACATCGGAGCTTTTGCGGCTCAGTATGTGTGGTTCGAGGACCATACGATGCGAGTCGTTGAGGTAGACGGCATCTATACAGAGCCCATGGACGCCGAGATGTTATATGTCACTGCAGCTCAGCGATACAGTGTCTTGGTTACAGCTAAGAACGATACAAACTCAAACTTTGCATTCGTCGGTTCTATGGACGAGGTACGTCCGATCCTGTCTTCATGAAACTAACTCAACTAAAAACACATGCAGGACCTCTTCGACGTCGTCCCAGCTGGCTTGAACCCCAATGTGACGGGATGGCTCGTCTATGATGACAGCAAGCCAAAGCCTGAAGCCAAAGCAGTCGATTCATTTGACGCACAGTTCGACGACTTTGCACTAGTCCCCTACGACAGAGAAGCCCTCTACTCCAACGTCGACCAATCCATCACCCTCGATATGAAGATGGACAACCTCAACGACGGGGCTAACTACGCCTTCTTCAACGACATTACCTACGTCGCCCCCAAAGTCCCCACTCTCTACACAGTCCTCTCTACAGGCGCCAACGCGACCGACCCAGTCATCTACGGGCAGAACACAAACGCCTTCGTCCTTGCCCAGAACCAGGTCGTGGAGATCATTCTCAACAACGACGATCCTGGCAAGCATCCCTTCCACCTGCACGGCCACGCCTTCCAGGTCGTCGCCCGCTCAGACGAAGAAGCAGGCGCGTTCGACGCAAACAACAGCATGCAGACCGCCTTCGCCACAACGCCAATGCGCAGAGACACGGTCCTCGTGAGGCCCAATGGACACATCGTGTTGCGCTTCCAGTCCAACAACCCTGGTATCTGGCTCTTCGTAAGTCTCCAGCCTCACCTTCGGTGCTGAATACCGCGACAAGATTCTAACATATGCGCAGCATTGCCACCTCGAGTGGCACATGGCTTCCGGTCTCGCCATCACGATCGTCGAGGCCCCGTTGGCTGTTCAGGCGCAGCTTGGAGGCAAGATCCCGCAAGACCACCTGGACACCTGCAAGGCTGGGAGTGTGCCTACTGCTGGTAACGCGGCCGGGAACACGATTGATCTGCTGGATATGACGGGCGAGAATAAGAGTCCTGGACCGCTGCCGGCGGGGTTCACTGCGAGAGGTATTGTGGCGCTGGTGTTCAGTTGTATCAGTGCGTTCTTGGGTATGGGCGTCATTGGGTGGTATGGGCTCAAGCCTGTTGGAGGGAAGAAGACAGTTTAGGACACGATGGTTCAAGAGTTTCGGCTGTTGGGGAGCATTATCATTCTGGCATTTCACAATGCTTGTTCAAGTTTTGTCTCGTGTGTCCTCGCCCTCCTTTTCCCTGCCTCCTAACCGCCCACCCCATTCCAATGCCTGCACCTGCACCAGATTTATAGCTCCCACGGCATCTGAGCTGGTATTGCGCAGCATCCCGATCACGCAAGACCGAGGCATATATCACACTGCTTGCTGTTGCCTCCTTCAACCACCTCTCAAAGAGTTCTTGCGCCCCACGTGATCTGCAATCACCAGCCACATCATGCCGAACGCAGTGGTGGCAGACGTGCCTTGGTGTACCCTCACGTCTTCTTTTCAAAAGAAAGCCATCACGCAGCTTTAAAGTCGGTCATCCATGCCAAGCCAGTCAGACATCCCTCGAGATGCCCACAACCGCCTCAACACCCGGACAGCGCTCAGCTAAACGTCGAGTACCCGGGCGGCTGCTGTTCCCACGCGCCATCGTAGCTCGGCGGCGCCATCGGCGCAGGCTCCTCGTGCGCGTCTCCCTGGCGACCGGAAACAGCCTGCGAGGCTGCAAGCGGGCACACGACCGTGTACGCCATCTCGTCCATCTTGCGGTTCACAAGATCGCCCGACGCCTCGTCGAAGACGTCTTCTCCGATGCGCAGCCAGACGTGCAGTTTGTACTCGAGATACACCGCAAATCTCTCCTGCGACGTACCGGGGCTGGCATGCGCTTTGGCGGAATGGATCGTGTGCAGGACGTGGCCGCCGGCGACGGCGAGTGCGGTGCTGTCGCCGAGCGCGATGGTTGTAGGGGCCGTGATTCTCAGGGGAAGCTGCATGCCGCTGTTGTTGGGCAGCATGCTGACGGGCGTGTTTCCGGGCCGTGTGAAGGGGTATCTGAGGTTGAGTTTCTCTTTGCCAGTTGCGAGTGTGCGCTTCTTGAGGGCGCGGTGGGCGCCCGACATGGGGATGTGGCCAGTAGCGTCTACACAGCCGGTGATGATGACGGCCGTCTCCTCTAATGCCCATTTTATCTCACGTGGTACTAGCCAGCGTGTCTCGGTGAGGCGCATGGAGTCGTTCATCGGGAGCTTCAGACCATTCAGTTGTAGAGTGGTTGGTATCGATGTATTCTTTGCGCCGATGTTCGGAGCGTCAAAGCTTGCTCGGAGGGCGAATGTTGTTTCTGGGAATGTAACTGTTCGTGATGGCTCTAGCCGTGTGGGTTCAGCAGTCTGACGGATGATCCGAACGTCCTCGCTCGTTTGCACCGCTTTCCTATTTGGGAAGATGCATGTTGCGAAGATTGCATAGGCGACATTGACTGATGGAAGCGTGACTGTCGCAGGAAGGTACGAAGGGACTGGCAAGCTGAAGCCAAACTTGATGGTCTTCGACGAGCCTGCACTTTGTAATGGGGTTATTGTGCAGCTGCAGACCTTCTCTGCAATCTCGTAATTGAATCTCTTCTGTTTCTGCTCTTTCTCTGACCCCATAAACCCAAGCTCGCTCAGCAGCTTCTTGGACGCAGTGTCATTTTTGGTTACTTTGCTGCTCGTCAACCGTCCAACTCTTGCCAGTGTAATCTGGATATTGCACTCCGATGGCACGTTGCTGGCTGATAAATGCCCTTGAAGGGTCGTTTCCAACGTTTCTCGCGCGAGGTCAAGTGTAATGATGTGTTCAGCCGGGACTTGCAATGAAAGCTTGCACTTGCCCATCGCGATGTATGCTTGAGATCTGATCGATCGTCGAGGGACAAAAGGATTACAGATATCGAGAAAAGGGTCGTCTCGCGTGCTCGGGATGCTTTCCGACGCGAGGTGGCCAGAACATCGTGAGATGCATTGTTTGCTTCGTGCACAGGTGAATTGCCAGTCAGGAGCTGAAAAGGGAAGCCAAGACTCACACAATGCTGTGTGGGGTTAGCGCATACAACGGCGATCTGACTTGATTGGGGGGATCTACCGTTGTCCTCCCCACAGTTTGATCGTAGAGGGTCTGAGTTGATGGAGACAACAATATGTGGCTGAAGGTGTAGCTAAAGACGAGAAAAAAATCTGTAGTCACATGCGACGGAGCATTTGATACATTCTGGTCAAGCGGTGAAGAAAAGGGGCAGTTCGACAAGTTCAACAGTGTTTGCTTTGATAGTACATAGCACCTTGCCACGGCTGACTGGATGCCGACCGCATTCCGGGAATAGTTCTAGTTGGAGGAATTCAAGTCTAATTGGCAGGTATTATATAGTTGGGGATAACTCTGGAATAGCTACAACGTTGATTGTCTGACTTTTCTTTTTCTCAAAGATGCAGTGTCTGCTCGGAGCTGGTAAGGTACTGTAGCTTGACGCTGCTAGCTTAGTGATTTGAAGTAAGATACAGAATAACGCATCTGGAGGTTCTACTCGTAGCGATGCCTGAGATGGCGTTAGCGTCCCTAGCTATACACGAAGTCACATGCTTGACATACCCATGGCGCTCTTTGAGAGGAGCCCGCGAACTGGCTGGAGAAGTATCGTAGCCTGTCCTCTTTCCAGTCTCATCGTCAATGTTCCTTCCAGCGATAGTTCTCCTCCGCTCTCCCACAATGGCTGCAGCGACGTAGAGCAGCCACATAAAGCCTGCAACAACACCGTACGCAATGACTTGACCTTGACTAGGTGCGAACCCCAGAGGCGCATCGTGAGCAAGAAGCAGACCAAGGCCACCATTGATCATGCCTAAAGTGACAGCGAGCCTACCAAGCCACAGATGCCCATAAGACCAGAACGTGCGGCGCTGGTGTTTCTTGTACTTCAGATGGTGTACGTAGCCCATGATGGGCTGGAAGAACAACGCCGCAAACAGGACGAGGCCGATAATAGGATGGTATTTGTCGAATAAGCCAGCCTGAGCAGGAGCCTGCTGGGCCATCCAGATACCAATGCTGACCGCTGCTGTGTATACCAAGTACGTGAAGATCTGGAACAGGCCGTGGATGAGCCATGCACCACGGAACGACCCAAAGCGAACGAAGATACTGCCGACAGGAAAGAGGATAACGAAGGCCAGTGACGCCAGGACGCCATGCCCAATGAGAAACTGCCGCCGGCTGTTGATGAAGGACTGCGATGGACCACCTTGGAAACTGCTGGAACCCCCAACATCCCCAAAATTATTGTTACCGTTGCTGCTGCCACCGCCGCTCGAGCCACCGGGACCATAATGTCCACCAGGACCGTATTGTGCGGAGACTGCCGTTGCTGCTGATGGTTGTGAGCTAAAGTAAGCATCCCGTTCACATGAGATCTTTACCTAGAGTCAACAAGACTACTTGCAAATTATGTGACATTTTTGAGGTCTGGTGCAACCAGTAGATCAGATAAGAGGATAAACAAAGAAATTACAGATGTGCGAGAGGGAAAGCACGCATCGTACTTAACCAGCTTTGTTAGGATATAGTATAATAGCACCACCCCCAAAGTGAAGTGAGGCCTCTCTAGTGAGTGGTGCCAGCGTTAACTTCAGGCCTGATGCGGGGTTTCACTGATACAGATGACGCTTTGCGTGGCAGAAGACAGTCTAGCTTACGCGTTTCGACATGTTTTCGACTGACAGGACTGGTCGCTCAAGTAGGGTTCGGGCAGGACGTTGGAGAGCCGACTCTGACTGTCGGCGAAACAACACGACCTTCCTCCGACTACAACAACGGGTCCATTTATCTGCGCATAAGGCTTCGAAACCTGGCAAGGTCGAAGTGGAGTCCAAACGGTAGCCGACTGCGCGTTACAACCGGAAATCTTGGACCTCAGGAACCTTGGAAGCCTACTAAGTTCTCACGTGAGAACGTGTGGTTGCGCGGCTGCTAGCGCCACACCAGGCAGACACGACAGCCTTGCGTAGATTGGATATCACGCCCTTTTGGTTTCCTTTTTACTCTCTTTGATGCTTTTACGAACCGCGGTGTGGCCTCGACGAGAAGGATCCCCTGGGCGGTGTGATGCACGTCCCTTCGCGATCCTCTTTGCTGTGACCAAGTTCATGATCTGTGCGGAGACCCTGAGGGCGGTCACCTGGATGAAAATCGTTGACTGCTGGATTTACGGCTCATCTACACAGTAGGTACGGTGCGACTGACAGCGATCCAGGGTTCCGTCATGAACATTCCATCTTTTCTTGAGATCCCCTAGATGAACTGGCCACAGTGTCCTTGGTAGATCATCGAAACCCTAGAAACGAGGAGGTGAAGCCTGACTTGACGTGTTCCGGTGTATGATGCGTGACATCAGTCAACAGTCGATGACCCGTGCAACATCGTGGAACGTGCGAGAAAAACTTGAAGCTGCGCAGAAGGGCTCAGCGGGCAGGTGATGACCGCATGTCGATATTTTGAGATGCGCCTTTCCGTCGCAAAGTGCAAAATTATCATGGCTGTGACTCGAAACAAAGGTAATTTTGTTGGAAGCGGCCTTGGGCTGCCTTTGATGTTCTGACTCCCTGAAGAGCGGTATCGGCTTTGCAGCCCTTCGCCACATCACTCATCATTCCGGCGAATCACGCGTCGACACGGACCGCAAACGGACCTGTCACGCCAGCAGTTCCCGGCTTGCGCCATTGCCCTGTCTGAGTCACTGCAGCCTCCTGACCGTAGGAATGATCGGGCATTGCAAAATATTGCGTGTTCCGTTTGTCACCGTTATATAAGGTAAACCCGTCTCCTGTCCATCACTCCACTATCAGGAGTCTTCGCTTTGCGGAGGCGACTTTTCGTTGTTTTTCGTCGCATTTCATCTTCCTGCGTTTCCTCTCTTAAACAAATAAAAAAATCCAACACATCACAATATACAATATGGGCAAGCGACACAACAGGAAGCGGACGAGAAGTCGCCCTCGCCATCGAGACGGCAACAACACAAACCAAAATATTCAGCATTTCCGGAGTAATTCGATCGATACCCTTTCTTCCCAGTCAACCGCCTCTCCTCTTTACCAATCATCTTATGCGCCCATTACAAATCTTCCCGCCGAGCACTGGCAACAAACATACTTTGCATGGCAGAACCGACTTCATTTCGAGCAGGAGAGAGCGAAGGCTGTAGAGTCGCACCAGCTTCGCGTCTTCGGCGGCGTGCCAGGCGACGAAGTGAGCCTCTTCGAGCCTATGATGAAGGTGGTCACGGACCTGTTCGATGGTTATGATGACTTTGGATATCCATGATGGTTTTTCTTTCATGCCCTCAAAGCACATCTCCCCTTCGTCTTACGCTTTCTTCTCTCCTCTCAATCATCCATTGCCTCAAGATGAGATTGAAATTATTACGAAGTTACGCATTATGACAACCCACCCTGCTGGGTGCCAGGCTGCTGCCTCGCCTGTGCCCCAGCGATCCTGCTCTGCTCAACCGATTATGCACGATTGATGCATGCTCATACAGCACCCACTTACGGCGGGGAATCGCTGAAACAATACGCTCGGACGATGATGACTCTTAGAGCCAGCCAGAGGCGTGGGATACACTAAGCCCGGATTCGTAGCAGTGAATGTATTCTACAAGGAATGCTTCATGGTCCAACAACGCTTAGCCCTAGGACTTTGGTAGACACATGGATATGATCGAAAGATCAAGGTGGCTAGATGCACGCCATGGAATTCGCTGTGCTTGAGCTATTGGCTCGCACGGAGAGCATCCTGGCTTGAGCGTCGCTGCCTAGCGACTAGGTGGAGGAAATTGTGTCTGGTGAAGGAGTCATCGCGTCTGAGTAAGACGATGGAGGTGTTGACACGGCACAGGTGATGGATGCCTGGACAACGCTCCCCGGAGGAACATTACGGACGGAAGATACCCACTCAATTTAGACGAATAGACTCAGCTCTTAGATGCTATGATACATCATACATACAACTCATAACCAATCGTGATCGTACTTATGTGACCTGTGTCGCCATCTTACCGGCTATGCTGTCTTCCGTCTGGTTATGGGCGCGTTGAAAAATAACAGGCTGTATCGCTGTCATACATGTAGCGTACGCCCTTGAGACTATTTTGAGATACACATGTCAGGACAGGTCTTTCCGGCTATTTTTTCGCTTCACCGCGACCTCGAATGGTTGACTGCTCTCATAATCACAAGCGCGCAAGGGATGTCTTGTCACGATAGATCATAACGCTTCCAACATTCGATCTCATCGCCAGATTGACCCTTACTGCAATAGAAAGTAGGGGACCGAAAGGGTACCTTTTCAAGCCACCAGTCGCGCTACGCGCAACGCGTCGTCACGAAGTCACGTTCCGCAATTAAAGTGACATCATCCATATCCAGGAGATCCCAATCTACGTCTACTGTATATGCATTCTCACCGCTACGCATCGGTAACCCTGTAGCGTACCACAACACCGCCAATAAATGACTATGCTACGCCTGGGACAATGCGCTGTATGGGGCAATCATGTCTGGCAAGTTCTGGGTGGATATCGTGCAGACGTCCCGAGGTCCCCATATGCAAGATTCTACTGTGTAGCGCGATCTCGGCATTCCGTTAGTTCTCCTGGACCTGCCGATCTGTCAGGTACAGGGTACTGTGACGTCTTGTGGGCATTAGGGGTATATCGTTATTCAAAACACTAAGAAACGCAGGGCATTAGACCCGCATTCGGACCTAGAGCTGTAAAGAATGTGACGAAGACTTACATCACGTCTCGTATCTACAAGATTCTTGTGACCTGCTACTACTGCTCGTTACCACAGAATCTCTGCTCGCCTGTGCTCGTTACCAAAGGATATCCCCACGCACCAGATTAAAATCTATACGGATTACCTATAGAGGAAGATGTCCGTACGCTAGTTATCTTGGTAAATACCCAGATTTTAACCCTGGGAAGCATGCATCAGCGCTGGTGCTGCGACGGTGCTGAAATTCTGTGGTATTCTATAATAGCGTTACCACTTGAATTTTTGAGCGTTGCCAAATACGCGATAACGATATACCCCTATTTGTCCTTGTCCATGCGGGCACTAGCGGCCTCTTACTTTCCTATGTTCTGGCTCTGGGGCCATTGTAATTGGTTTCCAGATACGGTGTTGCTCAGCCAACGTTCAATGGCTGGGGCGGGATCGAGTTACAGTGATATCTTCATCTGCCACATTAGGCTAGCGAGGTTGTTTCTTTTTGGCGAGGCATAGGTCTGGAAAGGTGCGAGGAGACGGGACACCAAACTGATCGATGGACTACGCCAGGCTATGTGTTCCCGATTGTCGAAAGCCCTCGATCGTTGACGTAGCAGCAGAGCGATGAGTAGCGAGAGACGACATCCTCCGACGAGCAGTAAGTGTATAAGTATGTCTTCAATATCCTCTTTCTTGCCTCATCATCTACTCAGCAACACAACCGCTTCCAACACATCTGACCAACCACTCCAACCTTTTTCACTTTCAACCAGAGCCCATCACACCAAACAACATGCCTACAGACGCTCAGATCGCCGGTGGCCACAAGGCAAACATCAACAACCCCAACACCTCTGAGGAGTCCAAGCAGCACAGCCGCGAGGTATGTTTTCTTTTATCCCCACCCTTATGGGTATTCTCTGACCTCTATAGGTCCTTGACTCCGGCAAATTCGAGTCTGCTGGCAAGAGCGAGGGTGACAAGAACCCCAATAACGTCGCTGGCGGTCTCAAGGCCACCATTAACAACCCCAACAACTCCGAGGAGGCGAAGCAGTCCGCCAAGGAGCGTCTCGAGGGAATGTAAGAGCTTCGTGCTGGAACATGTCTCCATTTCCATACAATAGGAGGTCTTAACGTGATACTGATCCGAGCGTGGTGGAGAATGGATAGATAGTGTCCAATAACATACGTCTCGAGAAACATTTGAGTTTCTGTCTCTGTCGCCATTTTGTGATGTTCGACACCCATGCGGTGATAAGCTCAAGTATGGGCAGAGTGTACCATCCGAATTATTTGATGGAGACTGTTGCATGCTGTATCTGGAAGATCTTCGTCGAAACGACCCCAGTTCTTGAACACAAAGCGTGTACAGCTTTCAAGCTGCCTTACGTCTTGCAGTTCATGACCTCATTGCTTTTGTTTGTTCAACAAGTCCATGACTACTTGAACGACGAGCTTGAAGCCTTCCATTTCCTCCTCAACCGTACCACCCATACCGGCATTTGCAAAGCTCATGGAGCTACTGACATAGATCGGCTTGCCAGTTCTCCGCGCGAGTACTTTCGAAAGCCGTGTTGTAAAGTCGAGCGTTGCGCTGTGGGTAAAGAGTGGTGTGCTGAGTGGCTGGCTAGGTGTGGCCATCTATCATGTCAAGTTAGCTGACGCCACATAGCAGTTGAAATGCATTCTCGACATACGTTTGGCATAGCATACACCAGCGATCCTAGGGGCACTGAGGATGATGCGTCCGGCGTAGATGTCGTAAGAAAGAGTGTAATGTTTGGACCGTTGTCATGGAGTCGGAGGTTGATGTCTGTGCGGGGAGCCTTAGGTAGTGGAACTGACACCTCTACAGGCGCGTACGACGCGCCACCGTTCACGACTACGGATGCCATGATGTTGTGGAAGTGTGTTGTGTTGCTGATGTTGTGGAGCTTAATCGCACCCCACCAGGTTGAGCACGGACGCACCTACCCCACGCTTCTTTCGCTGTCTAGCACTCACCCACTTACATGAAAATCGATCAATAAATTTCCGACATTCAGACAGTTGATATGGATGATTCCGACATGAGCGTCAAGGAATGGGAAGGAGACTTCGACCCTCTGGCCGATCCAGACGAAAAACAGCATTTGCTCTCCGTTCTGGACTCGTTTCGGTCAGTGGCCCTGCTTGAGAGGCATGAACTATCATTACTGATTTTTGGGAAGATCGTATCGCCGGCTAGCCCATTTCAATGGCACTCACGTCCGACGGCAAGCATTCTATTCCTTACCTCAAGAACATTGGATGATGCTATCGAAACCACCCTTCTCAATCTTGGAGTCGTTGAACAAGTTGGACGATCTTATTGATCGCAATGCTGAGCTTGCCGAAGCTATATTCATGGCGGGATTTAAGGGGTTTATCGCACCCACCATCGACAGTGAATGGGTGGCAAGCATCGTACCTGAGAAATATGCTCGTGATGAGTTCCGTATCTACTCAATCGTTATGGACCATTTGAAGATTCAGACGACACAGAACGACATGGACAAGGCTCGGAGTTGTATTAATCAGTTCTACCGCGATTGGAGCACTGCAGGTAGCGTCGAAAGAGAACAGTGCTTTGGCCCTGTGTTGAGGGCTCTGGACGAAGAGTATACGAGCAGGCTCCAACCCACACCCGATCTTGAAAAATCTCAAATCAAGGTCCTCGTGCCAGGTGCTGGGTTGGGTCGTTCTGTTTTCGACATCTGCAAAGCTGGCTACAGTGTTGAAGGAAACGAGATCTCGTACCACGAATTGATGGCGAGTTCCCTGGTCTTGAATCATACGGAGAAGGCTGAACAATTCACCATCGCTCCCTTCGCACTCAACTGTTCAAATCATCTCTCTCGTGCCGATCAGTTTCAGACCTTCGCTATACCTGACATACATCCAGGTTCAGCACTGGCTACAGAGATGAGCTCGGAGGATTCTGCCGGCGAACGAATGAGTGTGTCCACGGGCGACTTCTGCATTCTGTATAGCGCGCCCAACTACAAAGCCATGTTCGATGCTGTTACAACAATTTTCTTCATTGACACCGCACCTAATGTAATACGATACATCGAAGCTGTGGGCAACTGCCTTAAGGAAGGTGGTATCTGGATCAACCTTGGGCCTTTACTTTGGCATCAAGCACCCCGAGGCCCAAGTGGTAGTGGAGAAGGTGAGGGCGGCCACGGTCATACGCACGTTCGAGATGCCGGGATAGGCGATCCTGGCTCGGTCGAACTGACGCATGATGAGGTGATGGCTTTGATTGAGCGTATAGGATTCAAGATTGAGAAACAGACTACCGGCATGTTGGAGACTGGTTACATCTCAAATCCTAGGAGTATGCTCCAGAATATCTATCGACCTGTGTTCTGGGTTGCAAGAAGGGTGTAATACACATACAATGTAGCACTATATCCAGGCGCTTATGCCTCTCCGTAGAAATGTGGGGTCCAGCATGAGTGCTCCATGTACTAGTATAATTAAAATGTGTTGAGAACGCATATCAAACTGAATTCAATTCAAATCACCTCGAAGCTTATTGACTCTCAGATGATGAACTTTTTTTTACATGTAAGAAGTGCAGCACATTATTACGTGTCTCTGATCTGCAATTTCGGCGGATACATAGCATCTGCATCGTC
Organism: Epicoccum nigrum; assembly: GCA_002116315.1. Classification (NCBI taxonomy): domain Eukaryota; kingdom Fungi; phylum Ascomycota; class Dothideomycetes; order Pleosporales; family Didymellaceae; genus Epicoccum; species Epicoccum nigrum. The sequence continues at coordinate 710,475 of KZ107845.1, read as the reverse complement.
TTCAGATACTACCTACCCAAAAGCCAGCAACAAAATACTATGCCATTTGCCAATAAAACTCATTCACAAAATGCCAACTTTGTGCATCGGACTTGCGTAGGTATGTGCGCACAATGAATTCAAAAGGCGAGAAGGTGTGGTACGTAAGCGAGGATATAATTATTCCTAATGAGACTTGTGCCGAAAGACAGAAACAGCCGGCCATTTCACATAGTCTTGTCAGGAAATATCGCAATCCAGCAGTTCGTCAGGATAATCAAAGCTAAAGTTTTTGATGAAATGTCTGATGTATCGCCTAGTGCCTGCGTTAGCTGGAGTTGCTCTGTCTGAAGACACTAATGGCACACTACAACACGCTGTAATTAAAACACCATATTACCCGTAGCTTTGAGCTGACCAGCAAGGCATCATGTTGTGATAATCGAGATCCCACCATTTCAGGATCCTAAAGAGCGCTGACCATAACATCTCTGGCCCGTTTACGAAAAGGACACAGAGTCTTCTCCACTACATCAGTGTAGGTGTGTCACTGACAAGAGAAGCTTACGTAGGATCGCTCATGTCATGAGCACAACCGAGACTGCATGACAGATAGATCGGCAATTGGGTCAGTTATGTATGTACAACAATCCCGAGCAATATGATCGTTTTCCCATGATCGGTGTGGCGATGTGGGCGATTATGCGGCAATGCCACGGCGAGGATTCTGATATCTGTAGATTGCGTGATTAATTCTCCGCGTTCATGAGAGACACACCGGTGAAAAAGCCGGCGATCAGAATAGCTCTGGGAGCCATATAGGTAACGACAAAATAGTCCACTTTTGAGTAGTGTACAATGCAGTGAGACTTCGATTCACAACTGTGGACACCAGTATCATTGCGACAATAATACACAACAAAGTGACGGTACACAAGCTCTGATTGAGGACTAGAGAGATCGTACATGAGAGTCTGATTCGAGTTTTCAAAACGCCAAATGCCAAGGTACCAAAAGTCGAGCATACTAACGGTGCAGTATATCCCCATGTCCACGTCAGCAGCCTCGTCTTACGGAAGAGACTCCGACGAGGCTCCATTTGACACGAGCTAGCTCGTCTTCCGAGTTTGTGGTCTGCGTTCCCATGTATTGTTTGACTGAGATGAGAAACATTCTCCTAAAGCCGCATTACGACGCCACATTATTGAGTTTCGGCGATGTACGCCGCATGTGGCGCGATCCAATGCGGACTCCACACCAAAGTCAGTGAGTTTCCGTCGGAATAATTTTCGATCAAGTTGCACTACATTACTAGAATGCTGAGTGTTGATGTAAGTGGGGGCGTGGAGTAGGAGTCGGTCCGTATAGACTTGGTGACGATGATGCGATTGGACAGAGCGAGAGTGCCATACGAAATACTCAGAAGCGGGTATCTATGACGGTGGCTGATGGACATATGAGAGAGTGGCCCAAGTCGAACCATCCATTGGAACCGGGTTCCGATTTATATCCAACTGAGGGAGATGGGCGGAGTCCATCACATATTATTAGAAATGGCTATGACAGCATCTCGATTTACTTCCTCTTTACACCGGAGCACGAACCTGATAGAAAAAAGTTTTTCCACATCACTGGCTAATGGGTGTAGCTTTGGGGGATGCAACACTGTTCTCAGAGTAGACGGCCTCATCGTCCGACTTTTGGAGACCGTTCGGGTGGTGCTATCGGGCCTTTCACCCACCAGGTCACACAAATAACGGCTTTCATCATGCAACCGCGGAATCAACTCCGAGGAGATGGGAACGGTTAATAAGGTGATTCTTGAATTCCCATACAGGTTTCTATTACAAGTCGGCTCAAGCACCTTGTGGTGACCTTCGGAAGCTCGAAAGGTTTCAGGCTGCCGCTTGCTCAATGATATGGGTGTTGAGAGATGGATCCTAAAATTGTGTTGCTCTATCTGTCTTATCAACCTTCTAAGTGTTAAGACTGTGAACAATCTCACCACAACAGGGCAAATAGTAGTGTAATTATCGAGGCCATTGTCCACCGGCCAGACTTGGTTGCGGACAGTCTATATTACGTGTCCGAAACGAGGACTGACAGGCACGTGTTCCCGTCAATGTCGAAAGAATGTTGTCACAAGTACTAATCTCGTGACTAGTCAAGCGAGGAATGCGTCAGGTTGCTATGAAGAGAGTAGAAGAGAGATTCTGAGATACATGGGATGATTGGGAAGCTATTCAAGACGAGACGATCGAAAAGTGGCAACGCACTTTGCCACATTGCACATGATCGGGGGGACCGAGCACACCCTGAGTACCTGCTTCAACGGCGGCCGGTTGCAAAACAACACCTCATCCATTCATCGTCGCAGGCGATACTTCCTGGGAATTGTGTCAGGTACCTGCGGTAGCTCATGGGACGCACATACCGTTCTCAACGGTGGACCCATCGATACCCGCTCTGATACCGAGATTCACTCCATTTCTCGTCGCTACCGCTGATCCTGGCGCTAAAGTCAAGAATGGCTAAACATACGACACGGCTGCATGTGGAGCTATCGACGCGAACTCGCTGTTCGTCGCCCTTGCCGTCATACATGCGGGATATGTTGCGCATATCCTTTGTGCAGCCGTGAACAATGGAGGCAACGGAGCTCTGTCGCAGGTACGGTGACTTGGCGATCCTTGCTTATTGTAGAGACAGCGTGTTCGAAAAAGCATGTACAACCATCATGCCGCTTCGAGAGCATCATGCCACTCCAACGGAGACAATATCACTCTTAAGAGAGCTCCATCGATCGATCTCATAGGCTGAGTCTGCTGGCCCATTCGGTAAAACGCCGCAAGCCGACAATATAAACGAGACGGGAGACTGGAATGGAGACATCTTCAAGCGGACCATGTTGTGTCATGTCCAGAACATGCAAGTAAGATGATGATCTTTCATTCACCCAGTAACCGCGCGAGCGTTTGCGCAGACGCCCTTCTTTGAGGAGGCGCGTAGCCGACGCGTCAAGGGTGGCCCTGACAGACGCACTGTGTCCTTCAGACTGGGGAAAATGTTCCGCAACCCCACCCATGTGTGGTAGCTATTGTCCTTCAGGCAAGTCGACGCGAAACAAGCGCATACAAATGCAAATGTGAAACTCGTATCGATGCACGACAAGAGATGTCAGTCGATAAGTATCTCTACTTTCGTACGGCTGTTGCCGGAGCCACTGGCAAAGTTCATGTCGAACCCAAGCGTAACTGCATGCATCAATGCGCTCGAACCTGCAGGATCTCAGTCCGTAAACCGAGAATTAAAGATTCATGGATCCAGGTCAAACTACTGCCCCTGGTCGAAACTGGTAAGCGTTGTCTGAAATCTCTGCTTTTTGCACGCGTCCCCCTCTTCAAGCATTGGCCTTGGTTGCACAGATTTGCATACGGAGACTTTGGGCCAACGCTAAACTCTGGCTTGCGAAACGACGCGGTGCTACAGTCAGGATATCCAATCTTTTCCACGCCTGTCGATGCACGTCATCTTGGATGTGGGGCCGGTCTTGCCATTTCAGGTAGTGCGAGAATAGAGATAGGGAAGCTGGCAACGTTAGTTGTACAAACGCCTATATCGATATTGGTATCCGCGGACCTTGAGCGTATCGCTGAACTTCGTTTCTCAGCCAGTACTTAGCGCAGGTCCGGATAGTGGCCAACATAGCTATCTGATCTGGATGTAGGCATAAGAGGTGTGATGAAGATATCACAATGTGACAGGGTTTCTGGTTGTTACTTGCCCGAGCTCGACCTTGTAAACGGTGGCTAATCATTGCTTTTGGGAGATACCGAGCACCAATAAAAGCGCTTTTCCAAGATGCGCCCTCAGTAAAGGCAGCCCTACTACAGTACTGCCGAGACAGAGCACAGCGTTTGCCGATTGTGTCTCCGCATTCCCTGCGATGAATGGCAAAAATTGCTGATTCTAAGGCAATCTATGGCACCATAACGGCAAGTGGCGTCACGCCCGTAGATTTTGCAACCAAAACCTCGATGCTGAGCTTGATCGCGCTGCTGTTTCTGACGTTGTGTCACACACGATCCCAGTCTACGCATGCCCATCGCATCCTTTGCAGAAAACAAATAACAACAACTCCTCAAACAGTCTCACTCGATCTGACGTGACGGACATTGATGAGCTGGCTTTGTGTTCTGATGCGTGCGAAGCACAACGGTAAATCGACTATTCGTAACTGCACTGTTTGTACATCGCGTTGTTAAGTGAACGAGGTGCTCATAGCAAGGTAGCATGATGGACTGGTACACTCCATGTAGCTTTCCTTAAGCTAGCCTCGTCGCTAAATCGCCCAGGAAACTCAGCCTGATCGGGGCGAGGTGTTGTACAATGTAGTCATGACTCCACTAGCTAGTCCACATCAGGCTGGAGGCAAACAGCAGAGACATTCTTCTGCATATGGGTGTGCAGCTCTCGCCAGACGTTGTGCGTAACAACAGATGCAGATACCATGAGACAGTGTTGAGGGTAGAGAACGTAGGTGTACGCAGGCGTGGTCGGCTATGTGGTTCAGGCGGGCTGTGGATGATGAAAGTTAAGGCGAGCTTACACCTGGGCTCACTGGCACACCCCGTGGTGGGTTCATGAAGTTCCATCTTGGCAATGGGGGCGTTTTGCCTGTTCGTCAGGTTACAGTGCGCAACATGCCCGCGGCAAGTCAGACGCCCACCGTACCGATAGTGCCCGCGGACACGCTTGATTGTCTGCAAGACTGTTTGTCTGTGTACATGTACACTCGACTTCTACCGCTCCCGTCGCAGTACTGCTATACTTTTGCACCAGCCAAACTCATAACGGCTGTTCTGTGACCGAAAGTACCTGGGCTCGCGCGCTGAAGCCCCTTGCAGTCGTGTCACACTCCAATTAAACGGTTCTTGAGTGTTGTTCACCTAAATTCCGTAGATACGGTCGAGACAAGACTAAACGCCATTCCAACGCCTGCCTCCACCGCGTTCGCGACCGCGCCTCTAGTCCTGCGTGAAGGTGTCACAACCTTAGTGAGTTGTTCCCGCATATCCGCCGCCATATGATCTCAGTCTTTCTGCCGTGGACCCTGATTCATAAGCCCGCTCAACGTCCCGTCTTCTTATCGGAGCATTCATCATCAAGACCACCCGTTTTCATTAACCGTTCTATCTGTCACGATATTGCATCAAAAGTAAGTGTCTACCCTCCATCTCTTGATGACTTTGACTAATATAGGACAGCATACATCGTCCCAGCACCATGATTAACTCTGGACCTGGAAGGTTTCGTCGAGGAATGTCACGGGATACACCTCAAATCTCCCCGTCGTTCGGGCCTTACACGGGATTTTTAACACCACCATCACCTTACAGTGGTATCGACGAGCGTAGAGGCTCTATCGTATCGCTGTCTGCTTCAGAGTACTCGGTCCCAACACCTACCTCTGAGCGGAGCCCCTTTTCGGAAGCAAGCTGGCAACATGTCACTCCATTTGGTGGCTTCCAGACGCAGTCGATGCCTGAGCTTCGCCACGCTCTGCCCCTGGCGAATGTGGGACTCCCCATAAAATCGTCAAACTCAGAGCCCTTCTGTAATGATTGGGCCATGTCTGCTGGTAATGTCGATATGCCCCTCCGGATACCGGATACGATGCCTCCAGGTAACGGATACCTTTCGTCCCAAATGAGCTCATACGATGCATCTAAGCATCTATCACCATCATCACAAGGCTCTAACTGGAGCTTCGCTACTGCTCCGGAGCACGCAGAACTCGATTATGGCATGTCTGGACAGCAGCCCTACTGGCAATCACAGGGACCGAGTACGCACGCAATGGCAGGCCAGACTATTGCTCCTTCGGACGCCTTAGTTGGTGACGAAGACTACGGCTTTGCAGATGACAACTCAAGCTCCTTTGCGATGGAGACAGACGCCTTCAACAATACACCAATGTCGTTCGCAGCATCGCCTAACAACCATGCACCAATGAATCTGCCTCTTTCGCCCCAAGAAATTCAAGTCAAGCAGGAACTCGAGGGTTCCGAACTAGACGAGAAATTCATCCGTTCGATTCAAATCTCACCCAGAAGCAGGAAGACTGTCAAGAAGGAGCGCCAGCGACCTAACGGCTCGACCAAGAGGAGAAGCTCCAAGTCGAGGTTTAACCTTATCGTCAGACGTTCGCACGACGGCCACATTGATGTCGAAGGTTATGAGCTTAACCCACTTACCGGCAAGCGCGAACCAATCGGCGGTCCAACTGCCGAGTGGAAGTACTGCGACTGGGATGGCTGCAATAGCAGGTTCAAGAGGCCGGAACATCTCAAACGTCACCAGCGCATCCATGTTGGCATCAAGGACCATGAGTGCAGAGTCGAAGGCTGCATCAAGGTCTTCGATCGCCGTGACAACTACTGGCAACACGGGACCACACATATCCACGTCCCAGGCAAGAAAGATGGCCGTAACCCAAGGCTGCCATTCAAGAAGATGATCAAGTACGCCGATGATGCCAAGCACATCGAGTTTCTTGAGAAATTTTACAGGAAAGCATGCCCCGAAGGCTACCCTTCCGACAGCGAAGACGAAATGGGCGACTTTGGCCAACACGAGCGCCGTATTCGCTGCCGTCTTTGAACAGCAACAATGGACCACATCGGCGCTTGGAGTTACTTAATTACCAGACGAGTGATTGATCGCCATGGTCGCAGTCGTACAAAACTCTAGCATCTCGGTACTGTGGGAAGGTTTTTTGACCTGCATTTTCTCGCTCACACTGCATTTGCCTAGGCATATCTTGTTTATCATTGTTCATGTAGTTTAGTTTGTTTGCGTGTATGCACGTAATGTATCAGGTAATGATTAACGATTTACGATGTCCCACTTACCGAAGTACCCTGGCGCAAGTGTAGATGATGTGCATAGCCGATTATCCTGGATGGCTGTCTGATCGTTTGACACCCTTGTCGATACTGTTTCAGCATTCCCGAGAAGCATCGAGAGAGGGGACGTGCATAAAGTTGCAGATGGTGGAAGTTGTGCAACCTGAATGAAGGACTGACGTTGAAGAGTGGTTACATCGCTAAAACCGTTTCGGTGCTAGCGCCTCGATTTCGAGCACTGCAGGACGATGCTGCATCCCGGCAGGGCCAAGCTCGCGAGTACTCAGCGCTCGCATCCTAACGGTGATCCAGAGTCTCGTTGCACGAAGCAACCGCACAGTCGAAGCGACTCGCAGCTCTCCAGCCACCTCTTCCCCATCTTCCCGCTTCCCTGAACCACAGCCGTAGCCGACCCAAGTTGCATGTACCGCTGGAAAATTTAAATTCCTCAGCACCAACCTACTCAAGTGACCTTGCGTATTTGACTGTAGGGTGGACTTTCTCATGCTGAAACAGAGCGTCTAGTAAAGAGAAATTCCCATATGTACCTTCTCTTAGAGAGAAAGCACCCAGGGAAGCGTAGGGAAGTTAAGATTGAGCTAGACTGTCTCTACTTTGTGAGCGGCAGTAAGACAGCTTGACAACCAATCAATGCCCCTGTGATGACACCGCCTCTCGATTGGGTTGGTGCTGAGGAAGTTCACCAGTTTCCGCGGTGCTCTTGCAGATTCTCCACTAAACTGACTCTGCAGTGGATATCGCCGCATTGTGATCTTCAATAAATCCAATAGATCTGTTAGCAGCAGCTAAACCGGCAGCGATCTGAGCTGAAAATAGGCCATGAAGTGCATAAACCGATCGACTATGCAGATCCCCAGCTGCCACGTCTGACGGGATCATGAACCTCAGTCCAGGTATTGTAAGTCTGGCTGGCCGTTTACACTTGGCCCAGAACACAAGAAAACGAAACATGATCCACCGTAAGCTAGCTTACGGTGCCATCGCTCGGTCCTTGTCGTCCGATCTAGAGTACATTGCACAGAGACATCACTCTGTTCAGTTGATCTTGTCGTACAGGTTCGAAGCGGCTATCGAGGTCGCGGTACTTAACCACCGGAAAGGAATTAGATCAAATGCGGCTTGCGTACTCATTTCTTGTGTCGAGCCCCAACAACGGTATATGGATTGCACAAGCCTATATCTCCGAGTAGTTCTTCTGTACGTAACTAGCATCTCTTGCGTCTGGTAGGAGGTCAGTTGGAAACCATGAAGATTTGGAAAGAGCTCAAATGGTTCAGCGAAAGAGTTTGTTGAGTCTTACATGCATCCTAGAGACCATTCTGGAATTACGCGATTTTGGACCTTTAGGTATGAAAGCCTCGTTGCTTTTCCTAGATGCAAGGATTGCGCTTCTAAGCCTTCCACGAACCTATACCGTCTAGCCGCCTTATTTTTGAAATCACGACTGCAATCTTCTATGGAAATACAGACGAAGGCTTCACTACATCCCATCAACACACCTCATCAGCAATTTCTCGGTCCTATCATGTATTGACCAAGAACCGGGGGGGGGGGGGCAGAATGTCAGGCCTCTGCCCATACCTTCTGAGAGGCCCTCGGTTTCAAGTTGCAAACAAGTAGCAGTAAAGACCTGACCTGAACCATTGATACCATTTTACTTCTGTTTCCACGCATAGACATCTAAGAGCATCGCTTCTCGTTTCCATATAGCCCATAAGTCCGCGACCCTGCCCAATTTCCATAACTGTACTCTGATCTATTGTAATCTCATTTAAGTCCTCGACAGCTGTCCAGCAAGCTATAGAGTCTCTCCCGCTGCTCGATTAGCTCGCGCAGAACATCCACAAGTAAGGTTCGCTAAAGCGCTCAATAAATATATTGTAATTGTAATATCAAGCATTAGTCTAAGCAGCAGCTCTCATACAGACATGAAGCCAATCGCGCAATAGTACAAAGTTTGACAAAACAAAAACACATTTTGTGCCTGCCCTTACCCGCTATGAACGCTGTAAACGCTAAACAACGACGACCACTACTTTATACCCTTCATAACCCAGCCCTTTCAAGTTAACAAGTCTTCCTAGTAGACTCCACAAGAGACCATTACTCCTCCCTCCCTCTCGCCTCCTCAATCGCCTTCTCCCAATTATAAAATTTCATGTATACCCCCTCAGTAACGCTAATACAGCTACTCCCGACCGCACACCCTGCCCACAAGCCGAGCAGCTTCCAATCCGCCCTAAAACACAGGACCAACGCCATCGGCACGGCAATTACGTAGTAAACGAAGAGATTGCACCAGCCGCCGATAGCTTGCTTTCCGAGACCCCTCAGCAGTGCATTCACCAGCGCGGTCGTCGAGTCGCAAAATTGGAACACAGCCAGGAGCGGCAGGACGGTGGACACTATGTCCTGCACCACGGGATCGGAGGTGAAGGCCTTGGGAAGCACGTCCTTGCATGCGGTGAGGACGACGAAGTCGACGAGCCCGATGGCGAGGAAGGTCAGGATGTAGCATTTGGTTGCTACGCGGGCTGCGTTGAGGCTGCCTGCGCCGATCAGATTGCCCAGGCGTGTGGAGACGGCGACACCGACGGAGAAGGGCACGTGATAAATGGACACGGCTAGGGTCATGACAATGCTTTGCGCGGCGAGATGGGCAGTTGAGAGGTAGGATGACGAGAAGGTTAGGATGTCGAAGGCTAGCCATTCCGTTTCGACCATAACAATTCCCGGAATGGCGAGTTTGGCCATTGGACCCCATTTCGAGAAAGCCGACTTTGAGAAGCCTCCCCAGCATTCCAGCGAGGAGGGATTAACGAAGTAGACATATGTCCAGAGCAATAATGGAAGAATGTTGTTGGACACTACGGTCGCGAGAGCAGCGCCAGTCAGGTCCCAATCCAGAACGAAGACAAATATATAGTTGAGCACAATGTTGATGGGCGTTGCGATAAGCAGGACGAAAAGCGAGGCGTTGAAAAGGCCTTGCGCTTGTGTGAAGCGTTTCCCAGCTTCGAAGATGGCGTACCCTGGAGCACCAGCGAGGAGTAACGATAAGTACTTCCCAGCAAGATGTGCCAGCTCTTTCTCAGGGACCAGCGCAGCGAGGATCCGGCCTGAATTCAACCAAAGGGCTCCAATGGGAATGGTGACTAGCAGCATGAGTAGGCACATGCGCTGCAGGTGGAGGCCGACCAATGTCTTCTTCCCACTCCCATACGCCTGCGCGCACAGTGTATCCAGACTGGTCGCTAAGCCTTCATACACTGCCAATCCCGTAATATTTGCTGTCATACTGGCTAGGCTCACGGCGCCCAACTCGTCAGTCCCAATATGCCCAACCACGAAAATGGTCACCAGACTGAAATTGTACTGCAGCAGATACGTAAGCATCAGCGGTATACTGCTCTTGAACAGGATCTTCGCCTCTGCGCCTGCTGTTGTGTGCACTTCGACCGTGCCATTCGGGCTGACAAGTCTCTCCAAGTCGCACGCATCGGGCAACGTGCCATATTGATCGCTGTGTTTCCTGGCCTCAGACAACAATCCTACTCTTTCCTCTCCGCTGGCAGAAAACCGTCTTGGCCCCGCATTCGCATCCATCTTCCTCTTCTTCTTCTTCGACTTCTTGCCAATGCTGGGACAGCTGGAAACAAAAGGACAGGGCACAAAGTTGAGTGCTAAGCTGGAGATGTCGGTGTAATACTCATTGTGCGCAGCTTCCTGCTTCATATGCGACTCGACGTCGGAGGCGGCACACTTATCTGGTGATGGAGGTGCTCGTTTGGCTCTGGGCCCATCACCGCCTATGAGAGGCGCGGGACGAGGCCCGCATTGGCGCATAGTGACAGCACGCTTAGGAAACTTGCAGTAAGGCGTGGTGGGTTAGCGAATGCCCATCATTCCGCCCGTCTGCTGGAGCTGTTGTTGTTTGTCCTGAAGGGGTTCGAGGGTCCAGCGAAGGATGAGCTCGTGTAATCAATTATAGAAGTGGCCGTTCATCTCCGGATGTGGAGCGACCGCTTGCGACCAGATATCGAAGGTTCTTATCTGGGGCTGCAGCAACGATCATGCCCGTTGCGCTTGCCGAACCTTGGGTCTCTCGAGCCGTATTGCGTGCTGAGCGGCTGTTGACTTGTGCAGAACGGTCATGGTGTGATTGGCGTGGAAGGTGCGGACGACGATGCACGTTGCGGAGGTCTGGCGCATCTCCAAAGCTTTCACCTCAATTGCGATGCACAGGGCCTGTTGGGGTGTCCGATACTCTCAATTAAGCTTTCGAGATTCTACGGTATTGTTTAAGAGTGCGTGCGCTGCTGCTCGTACGTACACATGTTGTTGTGCGACGAATCACACGTTGCAATTGCGCGAGATGTATGTAGCAGCAAACCGTCCTTCTAGACTCAGAAGACATGCTCATTTCTTGCCTCTAGTGTTCTACGTCTAACATCTGCCACGCATATACACACCAAAGCAATCTTCCTACAGCTTAATTGGTGACCTTTCACAAGTCAGAAAGCATGGGCTACGCATCGATGTCAACACCTACTCCTGGCCCTTGCCCTTCGGTTGCGCCAACTTCTCGACCTCAGGATCCTTTGTGGCTTCTTCATAATCCGGTCGCGGCAACTCAAAAGCCTGTGTAGTCCTTGCATACGTGATGCCACCCAGCCTGCTAATTGGCTTCATGACCGCCGGATCAAGAAGCACGCCCTGCTCGTCAATCGCATCCTCGCGCGCCCAGAAGTTGACACCCTCAAGGAACGCCGTAACACCGGTCTTCTTGTCAGGAGTATGGGGGCTCTTGCTTGTCCACTCCCTCGTCTCCACTAACTTTGCCTCGATGCTAAAAATCGCTTCCTTAACTCTGTCTGGTCTGACGATCTTGCTCTTCTCGGGCGTCAGCCCGGCGAAGGACCACTCGGACACGCCTTCTGGCGCATTGACAGACGTGTAGTTTGCAGCCTCAACGTAATCTTCGCTGATGATGTTGATGACCGCTTCCTTGGTCTCTAGCAAGTTCTTGAGCGTGTCTTTCGCCCTGTCCATACCTCCAGCGAAACCCAAAACGAAGATGGGTGGGTCGTGATTTACCATGTTGAAGTAGCTGAACGGCGCGAGGTTGGTGCTCTTCCCATCGCCACTAATCGTACTCGTGAACCCTATAGGGCGAGGTACAATGGCGCTGATGAGCATCTTATAGTTGTGTACTACGGGGCGCCCTTCTTCGTACGGATCGATTGAGCGATGTTGCTTGGAGAGGTTCGAGGCATTGTTGGCGCCCGAGCCAGTCTTCCATTCTGGCTTCGGTGTCTGTGTGTAGTGGAACGACGTGGACTGGTCAAAAGGCGGGCGTGAGGCTTCGACGGCCTTGAAATCGCCGTGGGGATTGCGCTTGATCTCCTTTTCTGCATCGTACTTCTTGTTGGCGGCGTCGTAGTCTTTGGCAGACATGTTGGGCGAGTTCATGGAAAAGGTACGAAAGTTTATGGATCGGCCTGTGATTTTGGAGGCTCTTATACGACAACCAAAAAACAGTCTGAACGGCACTTTGAGCGGCATAGCTACTGTGGAAGCTCGTGGTAGCTCGAGTGGAGCGGCAAATGACGGCGGTGACAATTCCGTCAGCATCACCAAGCACGGCACATCTCCACACCTCCGTCGGTCCGTGCCATATCGATTGTGTCCAGTGGCTCGGCCCAATAGGCTGCATCAAGAGAGCTATTTCTCAAACCTTTTTAACAGCCATCACGTCACCAATGGCTATCATTTTGTGAATGCATCGCGGTTAGGTCCGGTATCGTAAAGTAGCCGAGTTTACGCGTCGGTGGAGGTCAACCGCATGCCCCACCAGAGCTACCCCGCCATGAGCTCTCTATCAGTACCATGGCCAAGTGAGGAGACAGGGCGTGGCTCCAAGATAGCAGAAGCAGGTATTTGAGATGGCGTGCAGTACTAAATGGAAGTGGGGTCGATTCTCGCATTTTCTCAATTGTGTCTTCTAGCAGTACTGCTTTGTCACTCAAGGCTTCTTGTGCAATTCTCTGCTTTGGCATCCGGACATCACTCGGTTATCGTGAACTACTCTGACGGCGCTTTTGAAGCGAGTGGAGGGTATGCAAAAGTGCAGCCATGGGTCTATATAAGGCTGTCGAACTGACTGCAAGAAAAGCAATCCAAAAACAACTACTTCTTTGTGACAACTTCACCCATGGCTGAGTACGAGACATACAAGCTCGGGGACTTTAAGCTCAAGTCTGGCGGCGAGATCCCAGATGCGTTCATCGCCTACAAAACACTGGGCGATCCTTCTCTTCCCGCAATCATCTATCCGACTTGGTACTCCGGCCGTTCGTCATCCAATTTTCTGTCTTATCAACCTCCAGACTGACCATCTCAGTGATCTCGGACAACATCTGGCTCACAGGCGCAGACAAAACCCTTAATCCTTCTAAGTACTATATCATCATCCCTGCACTCTTTGGCAATTCTCAATCCTCATCACCTTCAAACACACCTAACCTGCGCCCTTTTCCTGAAGTTCTCTTTTACGACAACGTTCGCGCGCAGTATGAGCTCGTGACGAAGCACCTTGGGGTCAAGCATGCACGTGCCGTACTTGGCTGGAGTATGGGCGCGGGCCAAACGTATCAGTGGATGACGCAGTATCCGGACTTCATGGACCTCGGAGTCCCGTTCTGCGGCAGCGGGAAGACAAGCCTGCATAATCAGGTGTTCCTCGAGGGAGTGAAGAGCGCATTGTACGCTGCCAAAGGGACAAGCTCGGCAGGCGTTGCGAAACCAGATGCCGACACTATGAACGCGCAAGGGACGCGGTTGAAGTCGTACACCGGTTTCTCTGAGGAGAGCACGAAGACTGGACTGAAGGCGTTAGGTCGTGTGTATGCGGGCTGGGGTTTCTCGCAGGCGTTCTACCGCGAGAAGTTGTACGAGACAGCGCCCTTGCTTGGATACAAAGATCTGGACGACTTCCTTGTGAACTTCTGGGAAGCATGGGCTCTGTCAAAGGATCCCGAGAACATGCTTGTCATGGCGCATACGTGGCAAGCAGGCGATTGCTCGCAGCAGGAACCGTACAATGGCGACTTCGACAAAGCAATGCAAGGCATCAAGGCCAAAGCACTCGTGTTGCCTGCAAAGACCGATCTTTATTTCCCACCGGAAGACTCGGAGATTGAGGTTGCAGCCATGAAACCCGGTGTTGGGACGTTGAAGGTGTTTCCAAGTATCTGGGGTCATTGGGCTGGAGGTGAGGGTTGATCTTCATCCGCATATGCAAGACTTTGAAGCTGACAGATCTAGGCCCTGGCCAGAGTATTGAAGACGTCAAGTGGCTCGATGAGAACCTGAGAGAATTCTTTGCAAACAACTAAGATGCAAGTACAGCGAAGATCTGTGTGCGTTCGAGAGTTCAGTCCACTTGTCCTTGTGCCAGATCGACGGAGCCAATAACAGTGAATCTGCCATGGAAACCTTTCCGTTCAATCACATAGACCTTGTCTATGAACCAGTCCAGGGTTTTCCTGGTTGCGTCTTGTTGATGTAGACTACTCGCAACTCCATTACTGATTTCTTTACTTATTTGCTCCACTACTTTGTCTGTCCGTGCTTGACCAAGCGAAAGATGAGGTGTGAACGCTCGTTGATCGCTGTCACACTCAGTGAATTCAGCCTGCAAAGCAGCTTGCAGTCTCTTGACGTTCTCGTCAGGCACAAGCCCAAGCCACACGGTCTTGCTGGTCTTGCTGTGCGTGAAGACACCTGGTCGTCCAGCATCGAGTGAAACCTGGAAAGCCTGGATCTCACATGTGGCTTTCTCGAGACGTGCCTGAATGGCTTGACTTAAGCGAGGTGTGTTGCTATCAGAAGTTTCCAGTGGCGCTACAAGAAACGGATAGAGCAAATTGATGTGAGGCGGCCATCTCTTGAAATTCTTGTCGTAAACAGAGCGCACAGCTTCAATTGGTGACGTTATGCTAGACGGAGGAAGCAGCGCAATCGCCGTCCTGTAAGTCAGATGCGCCGGAAGTTTGAGCGCCATGGCCACGAGTGAATGAATGGCGATGGATGGTATTGCAGGGATCGCTGACGTATGGTGAGGCGTCGTGGCGCGTGCGCTTGGCGGTTTGACGACTGATCCAAAGATGGAAACAGCTTCGAACCCTTTGACATCCACTCGCTGCACAGAGCCCTGCAGGTCCTGTCACCATGTGGGAGTGCCTCTATTGCCAGTACTAATACTGCAGAATCACGCCGTGAGCGACCTCTCTCTTTACCACGCAGTCCCTGCTAGCTGCTTCTCCGGCGCAACGAATCCGCGCGCAGCACCTCCGCGCGAGTGCACCTTGAGAACCTCAAGAACGTCAACGTCTTTCCTTCGCAGCAACGCGCAGTCGTCGCCATGGCAGAGTCGCAGCCCAAACAATGGGGCGTCACGGCGCCCATTTCGACGCAGCAGCCTACGCAGACTGATCTGAAGCTGAATGATGAGCTGGTCGAAGAGCTCAAGCGCCGAAATGTGTTTGAGAGCCCTGAGGGCTCGGACATGAGGTATGAACGGTGTTGTGTACTTGTGAGATCATCAGCTGATTCTTTGCAGGCAACGAGTCTTGAAGCACCTACAGGAAGTCGTCGACAAGTTCTGCGCCCACGTTGGCAAGCTGAAAGGCCTGCCGCAGTCAACTATCGATACCATGAGCGGAAAGATCTTCTGCTTTGGCAGTTATGCACTTGGTGTTCATGGGCCAAGTGAGTGTACCCACCATCATTTCTCAGGGAGGAAGCTGACAGCTAGCTCCAGCGTCTGATATCGATACCCTCATTGTTGCGCCCAAGCAAGTCTCCCTCAACGACTACTTCGATCACTTCGAAACTATCTTCAGGGGCATGTCCGACGAGAAGCTCATCACCGAGCTAAACCCTGTGCCAGAAGCTTTCGTCCCGCTGATCAAGATGGAATATTCGGGAGTCAGTATCGATCTGCTCTTCGTCTCGCTGCCATCCATGACGCAGATACCTAGAGACCTGGAGGGTGTGGACAAGAACATGCTGCGAGGTCTTGACGACACAGCTATGCGCAGCGTGAACGGCACGCGTACAGTACTGGAGCTTATACAGTCGACTCCACAGATCAAGAGTTTCCGGCAAGCCCTGCGTGCGGTTAAGCTATGGAGCAACCAACGAGGCATATACGGAGCTGTCTTTGGGTTCCCCGGAGGTATTGCTTGGGCTATCATGGTTGCTCGCATTTGTCAGCTGTATCCCATGGCATGTGGTGCGACCATTCTCACCAAATTCTTCAGACTCATGGGCAAGTGGCCGTTCCCAAGACCCGTCATGCTGAAGAACATTGAGGAAGGCACACTGAATCTCAGGGTATGGAACCCCACGCAGTACCCCGGCGACAGGGCTCATCTGATGCCCATCATCACACCTGCGTTCCCATCCATGTGCTCAACGCATACTGTCATGCACTCAACTCTGAGTATTATGAGAGACGAGTTTGACCGGGCTGATGTGTTGATCAACGGCCAGAACGGGATTATCGAGGGCAAGAAGCAATGGAGGGACTTGTTTGAGAAGCACACCTTCTTCACCAAAGACCACAAGTACTACTTGAGTGTCGTTGCGGCGAGTCGCACAGAGAAGGCGCACGGCACCTTTTCTGGACTTGTACAATCCAAATTCCGTTTGCTCTGCAAGAATATTGAGGATGGGCAATGCGGTATCGAAATCGCACGGCCCTGGATGAAGGGTATCGACAGATTCCACCGGTATGAGAACGAAGAGCAGGCAGACAAGATCATCCAGGGAAACCTTGACTGTCAGATACCAAAGTCAGACGTTCCTGCAACGTCCCATGGCGACGAGTCACCTGAAGGTATCATGTACACGACAACCTTTTACGTCGGTCTCAAGCTGAAGCCAGGTACGTGCAACTTTTGACTCGAGAAACGGATTTCATCTAACTCAGAGTACAGATGGCACCAAATCGCTGGATATTTCTTACCCAGTGAGCGACTTCAGAAACATTGTCACTACCAACAATGGTTACGATGCTAAGACCATGTCCGTTCGCGTGGTTCACACTCGCAAGTAAGGCATCCTCTGCAGAGGTACACGAACAATACTGACGTATCAGCTTTGCGCTCCCCGATGACTTGTTTAGCGAAGGCGAGACGCGGCCTCAGAAGCCCCCTAAGAAGGAGAAGAAGAGAGATGCGAACAAGGCTGCTAAGCGCCACTATGCAGAGACAGGACTTGACGTGCGTAACACACGAAACATCAAAGCTCTGAGACGTATCCTCACGGCTCAAGAGTAATTCACGTTCTCTTGCTGACAATTGTGCTAATCTAGGACAGCGAACATGCCGCAGCAAAGCGCCAACAGAAGCACGCCACCAACGGTGCCTCCCCACCAGCGGCGGCATAAGCTCACTCTCAGCTAAGCTTGCACATGTTCGAAATTCTCCCTTCCCATCTGTACTTGTGCATTGAGGATATGGGTCATCTGACACTACCTTATCCAGTCACGGTTGCACCTCAATGTGTATCCTAAGATCTTCAGGCCACCTCCATGACGCTTCGTGGAGCACTCAGTGGTCACTCGCCGCCGTCTACGCCGCAACTACGAGCCACGCGGTGGCATCGCATCGCACGGCACCCGTGTCGCGGTCCACGCGTCGGTACAGTAAATTCATCAAAAAAAAGGTAAAAACGGCAACAGGTTTGTGCCACCTTCCAAACACAAAAAGGTTTGTATAAAAAAACACGTCGATTTCGGCGCCGTCCTTTTACTTCGTCGGGTCCAGCTTCATCTGGAAATTTAATGCGTTCTTTTGCATCTCTCGGCGAACCGGCAAGGGGTGGGGGATAGCTGTATCAGCTTTCAGAATTTGATTCGGGTGAATGCATCGATGAGGGACAGTTTTCTCAGGGTAGGCAGGCAGGCAGGCAGGGTCATGGTTGTGCTTCTTGAGATTGTCTGTAAATTGGGATTGTGTATATAAAGTCGACAGCCAAACACAACAATCCACTACCATTTGGAGCCTAGGTGCTTCGCAAAGCCGGACTGCGTGCATGTGCTTAAGTATGAAAATCATTATGCTGGCTATTGAGATGCTCTGATATTAATGATCCTTACTCACAGATCGGCATCGTCCTCGTCCGGCAGCGGCATCGGGGGATACACATCCTCCCTGAGCTCGCATACAAGGCCGGCGCTGGCGGCTAGTATCTCTGCAGCTGTGAGTACCTGTTCTCTCGCCCTCTCCAGCCCATCAACCTCACACACCGTCGCATGCGGCGTGTACAACCCGCCCTGAAACGCGGTCTGCGGTTCTGATTTCCTCGCGCCCGGCACCGCACTAGCCGCCTCCTCCCAATCAAAGAACTTCTCGCACCCGCCGCACCGCATGGACGAACAGCCGCCGTCCTTCTCGATGACAAGCTGGCAATTGGGACAGCGTCGGGCGTCCTTCTCCTGCATGAGCGCCAGCGTGTCTTTCTCAGCCTCGCTGATCTGCGCCGTTACGGCCGCGGCGTGGACTTCCGCACATGTCTGACCAGTGTGCCAGGCGGTGCGGCAGGTGGCGCAGGAGCGTGCTTTGCAGGTTGGCGAGGGGCACTCGACGTGTGGGTAGCCTGGAGCAGCCCAGCTATCGATGAGGGCAACAAAGCCGCAGGCAGGCTCACGACAAGTGTAGAGTTGTGCGTCGGTGCGCCAGTGCTCGAAGGAGGCGAGATTGAATTCTTCCAGTCTGTTCGCAGGGAAGTACTCGATTACTTTCTCCCATGGCCATTGTGTCGTACATCCGGGCTCCATGCACCCTTCGCTGACCTTTCGCGCCCCGTGCGTGTCTAGTCGTGCGGCCATGAAGGCGCCCACGCACACTTTGCAGACGGGGTTGTTGCGCCTTGCTGGGTCGCGTGCGAGATGGGAGATACAGGTCCTTGGGGCGTCTAAGAGCCTTCCGTACGAGCGCCTAGGCGGCATCCAGCGGATGAAGTCATCTCTTGGTAGATACGATATGCATATGCGGCAGGTGTAGTGCGTTGCAGGCGGAGCGCGAGGCTTCGGGTTCTTATTGACTTTGCGTTTTGGGTACCAGGGATCAAGTCGTTTGCGGCGTTTTGTCGTGTTCTTGGTGACCTTAGTAGACCTAATAGACGCAGTTGATTTGTGCTGAGTGGCTTTGGTGGTGTGTGAACGCAGGACTCGCGTGTTGGGTGGTGGTGCACTGCGGGGAGGACTTGCAGGGCGGAATGAACGGTTTGGCTGGAACACGCCATGAGGTGGTAGAGCACCTTCCCGGCGATAGCCTGTGTGAGTAGTGGGAGCCATGGTATGTGTGAGGATTTTGAACAGAGCTGTGCACGATGGAGGGTTTGTGAACACAGAAGTGATGGTAGCTCAAGTACTTATTCAATGTCAAACGGGAAGTCGAGTCCCACGAGGCTTGTCATGTTCCGCTTGAGGAGCAAACAATACCCAAATACCAAGGCAGCACTCAACTCCACCTCAGGAGAGGCCTGCAATTGTCAATGTCGATAAGTTTGGGCCACTTATATTGTCCCCTTCACTGATCAGGCAGAAGCGGGTAGGCTGCAAGTGGGGTAAGACTGATGCGGAGGCTGCAACGCATGGGTCTGGCACATCACAGATATCGCGCAGTACGCCTGACCAGCTGATCTAATTCGTGTGTGCCAAACAACGCCGCGGCAATGGTGGTCAAGAGTTGGCGATGGTCCTCCACGGTTATGCTGTACCCACGCTAGACAGGGGTATGCTTCACCGCTGAGGCTAGTGGCCGCCCGAACTTTTTTCTGCCGCGAAATTCGAAGGATGAATGCTTTCGAGCTTCTACGCATTTCAACACTCTATTCCACGTATCCACGTTCACCATGGCACCCAAGGACGACGACTTCGTGTTTACGATCGACGACGACGATGTCGTGTCCGACGATGGCGGTGCCGAAGATCTCCAGGAAATCGCCAAGCTAGCCGGCAAAGGGCAGAAGCGCAAACACACCGAGGACCCCGATCTGCACGTGCTGCCAAAGGGCGCGCCCTCGAAGAAGGCCAAGAAGGAGAAGAAGAAGGGCAAAAAGGGGAAGGAGGTGTCACCAGAGCCTGAGGAAGAGCCAGAGATGATCCAGCCTGGCGAAGATGTGGAGGGCAACGACGACATCGCTTCCGATTTCGAATTCGCGGTCGGCGACATTGACACTGGTGTCGTAGACGACTTCGATGGCTGGGGACTGAGCGCAGAGAAGCAGGAAGAAGCTGCGGCGCGGACTTCTACCGCGGTGGATATTGACGAGATCATCGACAGGCGGCGCAACAAGAAGACCAATGCTGCCAAGAGGGCTAAGGAGGAAGCCGGTGAATCTGACCCCGAAGAGGAGGCAGACTTCACGGGCTTTGGGGAGGACGACGAACTATTGGCAGATGATGGTTTCGGCATGGGAGCTGGCAGTGATTCTGAGTCGGAAGCTGAAGAGGAGGACGATGATGAGGAAGACGAAAAGGCTTCGGACGGCGAAGCAGATGCTTCTGAGGACGAGGATGCAGCAGACGACTCTGACGCTGCCTCTGTAGCTTCAGAGACAGTACACCCAGACGACGTGCAGCAGTCAGAAGATGAGGAAATGAGTGATAAAGAAGATGCAGAGGAGGCGAAGAAGGCCGCGGCTTTCTTTGCGCCTGAGGAAGAGGAGCCAGTTAAGAAGGGCAAGAAGGGTGCAAAAAGCATTGGATCGTTCCAGTCTATGTCGCTTTCTAGGCCTATTCTTCGTGGTCTTGCTGCTGTCGGCTTCACAGAGCCGACACCCATTCAGATGAAGACTATTCCCATCGCCGTCGCCGGTAGAGATCTGGTTGGAGGTGCTGAGACTGGTTCCGGTAAAACAGCTGCTTTCCTCATCCCCATTTTTGAACGTCTTCTCTACCGACCGAAGAAGGTACCCACCACCCGCGTTGCGATTCTCATGCCCACTCGTGAGTTGGCGGTCCAGTGTTTCAACGTCGCGACGAAGATTGCCTCCTTCACGGATATCACTTTCGCCCAGATGGTCGGTGGTTTCTCTATGCGTGAGCAAGAAGCTGTTCTGAGGACAAGGCCAGACGTAGTCATTGCGACACCCGGTCGTTTCATTGACCACATGACGAACTCGGCTTCTTTCCAGGTCGAGCATCTCGAGATTCTCGTTCTTGACGAGGCTGATCGTATGCTTGAAGAAGGATTCGAGAGCCAGCTAAACGAGATTCTCACCACGATCCCCAAGTCCAGGCAAACCATGCTGTTTTCCGCCACCATGACAAGCTCGGTCGATAAGCTCGTGCGCATTGGTATGGACAAGCCTGTACGATTGATGGTGGATGCGAAGAAGCAGACTGTGAAGGGTCTAACACAAGAGTTTATTCGTTTGAGGTTAGGCAAGGAGGACAGGCGCCTGGCATACCTCATGTACCTTTGTGAGAAGATCTACACCGAGCGCGTCATCATCTTCTTCAGGCAAAAGAAGGAAGCTCATCGGGTCCGAGTTGTGTTTGCGTTGTGTGGGATGAAAGCGAGCGAACTGCACGGTAACATGAGCCAAGAACAAGTATGTCGCATATTCAGTGCTTCTTAAACAGTCACTAACAACAACACAGCGTATTCAAGCCGTAGAATCTTTCCGTTCCGGAACATCACAATACCTGCTCGCTACCGACGTCGCCTCTCGTGGTCTGGATATCAAGAATGTCGCAACAGTCATCAACTACGAAGCACCCCAAAGTCACGAGATCTACCTTCATCGTGTTGGTCGTACTGCTCGTGCTGGACGCAGTGGTCGCGCGTGCACACTTGCTGCCGAACCCGACCGTAAGATCGTAAAACAGGCAGTCAAGACCAGCCGTGAGCAAGGCGCAAAGGTGGTCAGTCGACAGGTCCCAGCTGAGGAGACTGACAAGTGGATCCAGAAGATCAAGGACCTTGAAGACGAGATTGAGGAGGTACTAAAGGAAGAGAAGGAGGAGCGTGTGCTCAGCATCACAGAGCGCGACCTCAAGCGTGGCGAGAACCTGATCAACCATGAAGACGAGATCAAATCGAGACCAAAGCGCACATGGTTCGAGTCAGAGAAGGAGAAGGCGGCGGAGAGAGAAAAGGGTGCCCAGGCACTCAACAACACTGCTGGTGGGTCGATCAAGAAGAAGCAGAAGCTCAGTCACAAGGATAAGAAGAAGTTGGAGGCCAAAGACGACCGTACGGAGGGCAAGCAATGGAAGAAGGGGAAAGCAGACAGAGGCATGACTACAGCCAAGTCGAAGGAGAAGGCGGCGCATATCAAGGCGAAGACGAAAAAGGCTGTACACGGCAAGAGGAAGGCCTAGCCGTGAGCCAATTGGATACTGCGGACGTCGGATATCTAGCGGCTAGGTAACACCAGACGGTTATAGTTGGTGTGGATCTGCGGCATGCGGACTGGCGTACGGCGATCAATGTACAAATCACACATTCTGATCTGATACTGCAAATGGAGTGAAAGTGATTAGGCTGTCGTCAGCGCCAGCAGAAGGATACGTAATGCCAGCGGAGAGCAGGAGAGTATGCCAAGAGAAGCCCCTTTCGAGTCTAGCCGTCTAGCCGCCCGCCAGATTCCGGCGGACGAAAAGCCATTGAAGCTTCTTGAAGCCAACAATCTCATAACCACCTCTAGCTGCACCCTGACTTCGCCTCAACCTCGACACGTCGCTCCTTCTCCAACACCTGCGCACTTTCCCAAGCCGGCAGTGCAACCCCGCGAGTTCGACCGAGGCCCCTTGCTATCCTACCAATCACCCTTGCGGAGCTAGAGCTCGTTATCGCTTATCGGTCCTCCGACTTTGACAACTTTCTGTCTCACCGGTCGGTCGCGAGCACCTAAAGTCGCGTGTTGTCTCTGCGCAAGTGCGACTGCCAACATAAAATACACGAGCACGATGGCTTCTACACAACAGCCCATCAACGGCAACGGCAACGGCGCAGCGGTGCGCCCCGCCCAGGACGAAGAGCACGAGGAGAACATCTTCCTATTCGTCCCGAACCTAATCGGTCGGTCTCCAACACTGTAGGGCAGGAAAGCGCAGACCGAGCTTGCTAACGTTACCCAGGTTATGCCCGCGTCTTCCTTGCCCTCATCTCACTCTACTACATGCCCCTCCACCCGCGCACATGCACCGCCCTGTACAGCATATCGTGTCTGCTCGACGCGCTCGATGGCTACGCAGCCCGCGCCTATGAGCAGAGCACCAAGTTCGGCGCCGTGCTGGACATGGTCACCGACCGCTGCACCACGTCGTGTCTGCTGGTCTTCCTGGCGCAGGCCTTCCCGCGCTGGAGCATCATCTTCCAGGGGCTGATCTCGCTGGACTTAGCCAGCCACTATATGCACATGTACGCTACCCTGAGTATGGGCGGCAGCTCCCAGAGCCACAAGGACGTGTCTGCGAGCCGCAGCTGGATCCTGAGGCAGTACTACTCCAACAAGGTATGCAGCATTCCCCTTGTGCCGCTAACAATACACGGTCATTCTTGAAGTCTTTCAGTCCGCTAACATTACGCAGTGGGTTCTCTTCACTTTCTGTTGCCTGAACGAGGTCTTCTTTATCGCCCTCTACCTCCTCTCCTTCTCCTCGCCGTACCTGAGCCCCACGCTCTTCGCCGACCCCGCCAACCCTTCCACCCTCAACCCTGGAACACCTGCTGCGCCCAAGCCCAGCCTATTCTTCCCCTCGCCCTTCTCTGCTGGCGCCATGGAAGCCGCGCGTGCGAACAAGATGGACTCCACCGTGCCGTGGGTATGCATGATCATCAGCGCTCCCGTCATGTTGGGAAAGCAGATCATCAACGTGGTGCAGATGAAGAAGGCGGCCTCGTGGCTTGCCGAGGGTGACAGGGCTGCGAGGAGGGCCCAGGGTCTGCCGAGGAAGGGCTCGAAGAAGACCCAGTAGACGCGGTGCAGTGCTTGACAGTTGCGTACACTGTGCAGTCAGTGCTGCTGCTTTTGACACCAGCGCGCTGCAGCTGACGCAACTGAGCTGCCGCAAGCATGCACTCGTCCTTGTGCGAATTTGATTGCAATATTTCAGCAGCCATGCTGCAAGTACTCAGCGTCAACCCAGATCTATCTTCACCATTGATCTTTCGATTCTACATTTTCTCTTTCTTCTTCTTTGTTCCTAGCTTCTGCCACCTTGGCAATCTTCTGTCTTTTCACGGCAGTTCCACAAGCCACTTATTTTTATGTCTCAAGACTAGGGTAGGAGAATGGTACAACAGCCACAGGCTAAGGAAGTCGCAGCGCTTCGCAACATATATAGATATTAATTCGAGCACTCAAAAGGATGACTTCGAGCATGCTACAGCACTCTGACGGAACCTCTCACAGTCTCCTTCTCGAGAAAAGGTATGGTATAGCCCTTACTCCTCTTCTCGTACATTCTCGTCACTCCAACCACCATCCCAGCACGCCTTCACACACAAACACACACTCACACCTGTCCAGCCCTCTTGGGGTCTTCACACCTCAACACAATTTTCTTCCTCAATGCCGCGTACTTGAAACTAGCGCTCCTGTTTCTTCGTCCTGGCTTCCCGGCCGAACGTCCCGCGTTGCCCTCCGCGACGCCCCGCGTCGCAGATCGGTGCATGACATCGCATGGACGCACAGGCGAGGCGGGACGGGAAGATCGCGCCCGAATCAGGATGCCATGTCCATCGCATTGATGTGTTGAGCGAGTCAAGACGTGGAAGGATCGAGGATGGAAGGGGTGGGGGTGGGTGGGTGGTGGAAGGAGTGGAGACAAGGGAGGAAGTGCGAAGGCTGGAGGTACGCACAATGAAAGAAGACATGGTAAGACGGAAAGGGCAGTAAAGCAACGAAGGGTACACGAACTTCATTCTTCTCATTAGGGTATAATCCATCGCCACTACAGATCCCCAATTCTGCATCAGTCACACCTCTATCTACAAGTCCCAAAGGTGGAAGAATGCTCGCCTCCGTTCTCTTGCGCTCGTCCACACGCCCGGGCGTCTGCAGAAGGAGAGAAGAATCTCAAGTATCAGCCGATTGATTCGCTGAGCCAGCCAGGCCATCGGTCGGTCAGTTGGGATAAGATAGGATGTGCCCCATCAGTGGGGCTGGAAAAGAATGTCCATTCGTTCGGCCGTGTCGCATGTCATTGCGTACATGGCATCATGTCTTTCCCAAAGCCGTGCAGGATCTACGGCGACGTCGCCTTACTCACCATCTCAGCATCCACATACCTCGGCCACGTGTTAGTGAAGACAAGGTACTTGATGCTCTCATACGCTGCGTCGAAGATCTCCTCGCCGAACTCGCTCGGGATAATGCTGCCTGTGCTCGCGCTGCTCGAGGAGGAGATGTCAGACTGTATGCTAGCCGGGCGACTGAGCGTTTCTTCCCACGGGCAGATGACGTTCTCGCGCATGACGGGCGGCTTGAGGTCATCGGGGGTTGCGCTGCGCGGCATGAAGGGGTCGTACTCCATGCCTGCGAACAGGTCCTGCAGTACCTTGAAGATCTTGTATTCGATGTTGATGGGCGTCTCGGCTGTGAAGGGGTTGATCAGCGTGAAGTAGATCAGCGAGGCTTCGTTGAACATCTGTCTGCGTTGGGCGGTCGAGACGACTTTGAGCGTGGACCATTTCTTTTTCCAGTTGCGTACTTCGCGCAGGAAGATTGTATTTTCCGCGGTGAATTCTTTGGTGGCGGCCCAGACGATGAGAGACTCGATGTCTTGCTCGATGCTGAGCTCGAGGGCTTGCATGGAGGCTTTGGGTTTCAGCTCGCGGAAGAGCTCTTGCGCGGATTTCTGCGATGTGCCGGAGACAGTGGACGTGAGAGAGACGGTCTCCTCCGTTGATGCGAGATGGCGGTGGCGCGGCTTGGACTTAAAGGCGTCGAAGAGGGGGATCAGAATGAGTACTTGTTGGCACACGACAAGCGAGGGGATGAACCATCCGGCTGGAGCGAAGTAGTGTCGGATGGCGTCGACTTCAGGCATGTTGGAGTATGTGAAGGCGATCCACAGCGGTGTGCCAGGCAGGCTATAATACAGTCAGTGCGCCACTCTTACCAGCTTGACGTTGGACATACCCTGCGATAATGGCAAGTCTGGTCTGCCATGCCCAAGAGTGGACATCTTGGACGTGTCGAATCTTCCAAAGAATCCAAGGTCCGACCATGGCTGTCCAGAACAGTTGCACGAAGATCGATGGGATCCTAATACACGGTCAGTGAGTGAGTGAGCAGGCAAGTATATAGCACTAACCATTCAGCGCCTTTGCGGCACTCCACAAACCCAGCGGCTTTTCCGAAGAAGCCGTAGGAGTCGTGGAATCGCTTCGAACCAAAGAAAAGGATGATTGCAGGCACGAACTGCATGTATCAGCATCTGCTTGACAGGATGGATGGGAGAGGTGGCCTACCGAGACGATCAACCCTACGAGTGTGAGTACGTATACTTTAGTCGCTGCACTCAGGTTGATCCAGGCTTTCCATAACCCTATCGGCGTGTACTGGATTCGCTCTTTGCGAGCGCCCTCCAGGAAGTTACGTGTCATTCGACGCTGGCTTTCGTATGCTGTGAGGACCCTGGCGTTGCACGCTGCCACAATTAGTATAGGTACAGCCAATCCGTAAACTGCGTCTTACCTTGGAAGAATGCCATTCCTAAGGGAAGGAAAATAGACATGACCCAAAACTCAGCCGAACAAGGATACATTCCATTCCACGGATACGCCAGCAGGACAAGTGTGAGATATATGTGGAGCGTGGAGACCGCTGCAAAGAGGATCTTGATATTCCTGATCTGAATGCCGAATGCATCTCGTCTCAGGTATAGGAGTGTAAGCTCGAACCCTAAGATGAGTGTGTATATGATAGCAACGACAACATATGTGACGCCAAGAGCGTCCGTGTTACTTGCTTCACCATCGAGCAATCTGGTTCTCAAAACAGGCGCCATCCTGCCCATGATGTGGTGTTGTCAACGATTGCCGTGTACCCAGCCCAAGGGATGCTTGCGAAGTGTTCGATGGTATATGGCCGTCACTCTTTGAATAGTGTTGCTAGGTTCCTGGATCTTTGGTGACAGATGTTGAATAGTGCTCGGAGGTGTCAAGCCACAGTTGACAATGAGGTATCGAAATCAAGAGCTACGTCTGCGGGGTTGTTAAGGAGTGAAAGCAGCCAAAACTGGTACCGGGAGTGCGGGTCCGAATGATAGAAGGAGTGAAAGCTGGTACCGGGGTTACGGAATACTCAATTAGATGTCACATGAATGAAAGAAGAGAAGTACAACTGCCAATGCCAGGACCTAGAAGCAGGATGGGATCCGTACAGACTGGAGCCGCCGGAGAAAGAGAGTAGGCAAGAATCAGTTCAGGCGCAACCCAAGATACTTCGCGGCAAGGGAGGGTAAATAGCAAATCGGCAGCATCCGACCAACTGTGTCACCCGTTTCTGGGAGGGGTGAGCCCCGTGCTACCTGAGAGGAGCATTCAGCCCAGGGATGCGAACGCGTGAATTGCAGCGCCATAGCGGCGAGCTGTGTCACAGGCGCTGCCACAGGTACACAGACTGCAACCTTGCGATGCCCATAGCAAACCCGGTTATGCTGCTTCCATGGAGGGATCAGCTGTCACGACGAAACTTCACAGCCGGCATGCGGTCAACGAACATGTCGATGCTGTGTAGAGAAGTGTAGATGGGGCATTGAGAACGAACGGTGAATGTTCAAGCGCGGGCCGTTGAATGGCCAGCGCCTTCCGGTTCAGACCTTTTGGGTTTCGATCGGCGTCAGAGCAACATCGCCGAACACAACACACCGCGTCTGGTCGCATGCCAGGTACTAGGTATCTCACCCAGATGGCGCTCTTGCATCTTGCTGGCCGCTTCTTCTTCCGAAGGTGTCGGGTGAGGATGCAGGTACAACTCTCAGCTAGGACGGCTTACTAGTCCTCTGCGCCAGCGCGCTTCCTCAACCAACATCTGTACGTAGCCTTGAGCCACCAGCGACTAGCATGTACGTGCACCTGTAGTTTCACTTTTGTGTAGGATCATAGCTCGGGCCGGTGGTGATCATGCGTTCATGCATCTTTCACCCTAAAGTTCGGTTGAAGAGGAACGTCGCCTGACGTTTCGCCCTCCTGTCACCTTTGAAAAGGTTTCACGTCAGGTTTTCTAGAAGCTGATTGCTTTGCCTTGTTCCCGTGGAGGAATCATCAACGTGGGTGTCAAACCCTAACAGTGCGGATACGACGTCCGTCTTTGGCTATCTACGTCGCTGATCAGGAATGCGCCACGCCTCTTCGTTTGGTACAACAAGTTTCGGATCGGGCAAGCGTAGATGATGTGGGGAAGTAGTGCGGTGAGACACCTTTCGATGTGGCTGCGTCAGACCAACAACTCCAGCTGTGGCAGGTTGCATCTGCGATATCAAGGCTTTGGAGAGATCGACCAGAGCGCTGCAGAGCGCTGCAGAGCGCTGTGAGATGTTGCCTTGTCGGTCGGTCGAATCGGTACTGGTCCGAGTAAGCAGGTCACCGAGACATCGCACACAGACCCACATGGATGTCGACAGCAGCGGCAAATGTTCAGAAAATTAGCTGTTCAAGTTCTGGTGATTGGGCAATGTTTACTTTCCCCTGCGCCAAGCATTGAGTTGAAATGATTATCAACAGACCCACACGAGTATACTATAGGATACCAACAATCTCTCTGGCAGCACCTCCATCACTGAGTGTTGAGGGTAGCACACCCCACCTGTCATGTATCGTGTCACACTTCTGGGGATTGACGGGTGTGGCAATTCTCACGAGCAGAGCAAGGTGACGCGGAGTACCATTCTTACCATGATGTTACGGGTACAATAGACCACCGTGACCAGATGGCACTGGCATTTGACTCGAATCTTAGGCCAAGTGCACGATACTCCAATCGCGGGACGCTCCTTCAGATCAGCAATCGGACCATAACCACGGTACTGGAATTCGTGCTGATTCTGCATGATGAACAGCAGGGTCACAATCCTACTGACAGCTCCTTCTTACCGGAGCAACTGGCAAATTTTGGTCACGATCCTCGATATGGTCGAGTCATACGGTATGTCGGCCCTTTGTCACGTTCTGTCAGGCTCTAGAAAGTACCCCCCGCAGTTGGTGCGACACACATCGTATCATCCGTCAACCCATCCATACGGGGCAAGCTAGGAAACTTACTCGACACGAGCACGCTTGATTGACGGCAGCGATGACTGCCGTGTTAACGTTCGGACAACATTGCTCGACAGCTTCCACGCGCGTGCTCTCGAGAAGCTCCCGGCTTTAACACGGGACCCCACTTGATACACATGTCACATCTGCCGACATAGAACATTTCGTCTGACAGCAATTACGTGTGCGTTGTTATGCTCTATCGTTGGTCAAGGGCGCTGTCTCTGTGCTCTTCAGTGTTTTCGTAGGAATGACCTCTTCGCGTGTCACAAAACTTCCTAAGACAGTTTCTCATCTGTACACTGACTCAGTGTATCTACATGTTATGTCAATCATTAAAGATGCGCAAACATATTTTAATGTTTTAATAGCGGGCTTTACCCCCCTTTATCGATTTCGAAAGATATCCAGCAAGCCTATGTCGTTCCAGTCATGACCGACTAGGCAAGGATCTGTGAATTACTTCACAGGCTCATATCTGTCGTGATTGCTATTCTATCCCTTCTTTCTCAAATTCCAACTCTTTGGTAGCTCGTCCCTGGAATCAAAACACTGTTCTGTTCCCTGGCCTAGAGGACGCGTGCGCTGCAGCAGCAGCAGCACTCGCTAATCACCCTGCGACAGTTGAAACGCTTATAGATAGCGGGCGTTGAATCAGTACCGACGTCGTTTGCGCAACCCTATAGGGAAGAAGCAAATATGTTTTCAACAAACTTTATGTGGAAGGGTGGGATGTAGATCTCAATGTGGGGCACCTGGGAGATGTGTTAATGTAAGTCACCATGATGTTTATCAAGTTTGGTTGGTCAGCAACAGTATAGCATCTGTAAAGACGTTCTGACTTCTATGTTTAGTCTAGCTACTTGCTCGAATGATCTGGATATGGTCCAAAGTCTGCTATCGCGAGGCGCAGATCCCAATGCAAACACAGATGGCGGAATATATCGGGCTATAGAGCAAGGTGCGACGATATCTTCTATCCCCGTGCTTGAAGCGCTACTTAATGCCGGAGCAGAAACTAAAGGGCGATCTGTACTTCCAAAGGTAGCTTACTAGGGTAAGGTGGATATTGTTGCGTTTTTGCTGTATCGTGGGCTAGCCATTGATGAGGTCCCTCCAACAACGACGATTTACCGCCAGATGCGTAGGAGCTATGGGTCAAATATGCTCTATGCACGGCTGCTTTGCGGGGTAAAGCAGACGTAGCGCAGTTGCTGCTTGACCGTAGTGCAGACGCTTGCGTTAAAGACTCTCTTGGCAGGTCAGCATCGGAGCTTGCGGAAGCAGGAAAGGATAAAACTTGCATCGATCTCCTGAGAGAGCATATCTGATGAAGTTGTGGTGCATGATCGCTCACGTATCAGTTATTGAGGTATTGATCTGGCCTACGATAGGATGATCTTCCTATAGCCGCAGCACAAACGTCTTTTGCTTGAGAAAATCCATCCCTATCGAATGATATGGTTTGTGGAGAATCACTCTGATAGCACGTAGTCGCAATAAGCCATAGTTGACTGTGAGACTTTAGATACGCCTTTGCACCATCATGAGTCGCTATAATGACGCGGCCCAGTGTTAATTAGTTGCATTAATCGTTCAAGAAGCCTTCAAAGGTCGCCGTGTCTTCATACTTGGAATCTGTGACAGGATAGGAAATTCATGATCGTTCAACATCTCTAACTAGTGTGATCAGAGCAAACATGTCTCCGGCTCTAAGCACTAACATTGAGTCAGATCCATGTTGCATTTGCGGGCTTGAGTTCCTGTCCCGATATCAGAGGTCTCTCAAATGTGAGGCCTTGTAATTGACGTCATCCTTTCATCCCAGTTCCTTGGTCTTTGGCTTGCAGATTGAAACCGGTGAGAGCTGTCCATCGGCAAGGCGGGTGGACAAGCTGTGGAAACCGACCGTGGAGGCATAGGCATGTGTCGCGTTTTGCCTTACAGCTCGCTCGGCTGTGCAGAAGGTCCTCTTGCGCCCTTTTTCGTGAGCGTACTGACGTCACATAGGAACAAAAGAACAAATGCCTCTGATCAGGGGGCGACCCGGATGCCGGGTCTATCTTTGCTTCACACATCAGGAAACATTAGTCCACAACATGAACTATGCAGTGGCGCCAGTGGCGCCGGCGCCTTTCTGGTAGCCTCAGCTTTGAAAAGCGTTCAGCGCAAACGTCATGCTAACAACAATAGTAGCTGTGGCGTGACTCCAAGGTTACTCTTGCAGTGATGATGACAGCCGAGAGCAAGTGCATAAAGCACGAGCTCACTGGCACGCATTCTGGTCACAATTCAAGATCACTGGAATGAACACGGCATATAACTTCTCTCGACTCAAGGATAGACGCAACCACAATCGCACTCATGGCCAGGCTTCTCGGAACTAAGCAGCTCAGCGAAGCTATCGAACAAGCGAAGGATGCTTTTCAAGAACAAGGGAACCAATACTTCCAACTAGCTAGCAACTATCAGCAGCTTTGCAAACCTTTACTGCAAGAAGGGGGAACCCTCGACAAGTTCGCGAAGGCTGCACAGGTCATCAGTGCTGGTTACACCTTCTCTCAATGGTGTACCGGGATCGCCACCATCACAGCGACTTTCAGCGGCAGCTCCGCGGAGCAGCACCTGGAGAAGTTCTACAAGCAGCTGGGCAAAACCGCCAGCGATATTAGCAAAGATTTGCACTTGCTGGCCAACAACACGATCCAACAGCATTTTGGACAACATGTCTTCCGATACGTAAACATGCGCGCCCGACAGCTGCAATTTGAGGAGCAGGTCGACCGCTACAAGCACTACCTGTTCGTGTATCATCATGGCACCGATTGGCACCCGTTGTTCTACGAGCTTTGCGAAGAGAACGGCAACAAATTCTCGATCACATCGGGCACTGACGACACTTCGGACGCTTCTCCATCACCCCGCTTCCTGGGCGTTTTCGATAACTTCGACACACTGACAACTGCTATGCAGGTTGCACGAGGCATCGTCGGCCCCGAGCCTAGATTCCATGTGCTCATGCCTGCCGCAGAGCTGACGGTTCTGCCGGAGCCATTGGTGTTCCCGTCTGAACTCTATCCGCTCTACCTCGAAGGGCAAAAGCACAGCGGCACTGGGCAGCCGTACTGTTATGTCAACTTGCCCAAGATGCCGGCAACGATATTTCACCATGTGTACAACCTGGATGAGCTGAAGTTGGCAGAACCAGTTCGAAGTGAGATGCACAAATTCAAAAAAGGCGCTGCATCTGCCGCTGGAGGCTTTGCGGGAGCAACGATCGGTGGCATAGTGAGCGCGGGCACATTGGGAGCTTTGGTCGCACCTGCCGCACCATTGGCGTTAGTTGGGGGAGCCGTGATGGGCGGGATCAAAGGAGGGAAGGCTGCAGGCAAAGCAGTCGATGGTCAGCCAAGTGGCGGTCAGAGCAAACAGGGAAACGAGGAGGAAGAGTGCAAATAAGACGAATGAGGCAAAAGGGATTGTGAATCTACCCGTTCGCCAATGATAATGATAACAATTCGATCAACATTAAGAATCGTCTTGGCCGTACTGCGTCATGTGGTATACGTTATTGCCGAAACGTGAGTTAAAAATAGTGACAAGGCCAAATCAAATCATGCATTAACAAGCTTCAGCCACTCAGTACAATTTACTCGGGGCGGCCTTTAACGTTCTTGCTTCCAGTTGAGAGCAAGCCACTGATCGCTGGCGTGGACCGCAAGCAGCTGAGGGCCGGGGTAAATGGATCTAGGCCTGACATCATCGAAAATTAAGTTCGGGTGGCAGCCTGAACTCACTTTCTCTGCTGCACAGAGTGTTAACCGATGAGAACCAGACTGATCATAATCGTCCAGCGCGGCTTCCAAGGATGCCGCCTCATACTGCTCCAAGCACAAGACGCGTGGTGTCTCAGCTTGACGTAATTGATGGTGGGCTCGACGGAGTCAAGTTGGATACACTGGATGCACTTCGGATACACTTCCAAGGAAGCTGTACCTACTCCACGCCGCCTTTGCCATAAGAGTGTCGCCTCCCTCCAGGTTGACCTCAACTCTTCCATACAACAACAGTCCAACCAGCAGAACCATTCAAGGAACATGGGTAAGATAGCCGTCCCTATACATGGTCATATCTGATGAAGACAACAGCGGATCCAAGCGCAGACCACCAGGTCTCCTGGCAATCGGCGTTTTGGGGGCTGGTTCCTATTGCACTGAACTCCATGGTACAGCCAAGTGGGAAAGTGTGCGACAGTCCCGCTGCTATCGGCCATCTTTTGCGCGTCTCGCCAGCCATGTGTTTTCTCGACGCTGTGACAGTCCTGGTACGAACTGTGGTGTACACGATCACTACCCGCTCTTTGAGTGCCGCAAACAGAAGGATCCTCATACAGCGCTACACAGCTGACGACGACAACGCTGGCAGCGTCCAAAACTTCAAGGAAAATACTGTTACCAGATGGGTTGCGATCGCACTGTCTATTCCTCAGATTGTCAAGTTGTTCGCTTTTCAGGGCACCCCTTTGACGCAGACCTGTGCAGCGATGTTCCTTGGATCCTTTGTTCTGGTGGAGTTATTAGTGGTCATACCAAAAGCGCTCACTACAAAGCCTTTCGAGGCTGGTGAGGAAACGAATGGAGCAGGCGCTGACAGTCTCCCATACTTGACCGTCGCAGCAAGCGCGTGTCTGGTCCTGTACGCAGTTGCGCGAGCACTCGTCGCCATCCTGGAGCCATATTACGTCACCCTGGACACCCTCCAGTGCACGGGTCTCACCATATTTGTATGTGGATGTACCGCCTTCGTGCCCTCGGGTCTTTACTCTCACATCCTGAGACGTCGGAACCCTGTGCCGGACAGGGCAGTTGCCAACCCTGCCAATCCAACTCCAAGCGAAGCTCCTACGGCCAAACCTAGAGGCCGTATTCTGGCTCTGGAGAACTTCCTGCTCTTGCTCATTACTGCAGTACCGGTGGTGTATTTCCTTCTTACATTCTTCCTCTCGCCGGAACGTATAGATCAAGAGCCCTTAAACGCCAGTGCAAGCAACGTTGTTGCTCTCGTTATGATCGCCATCTGGGCACTTCTTTGCCTGTTGTGGGCTTCCGCTACGTTCAAAGCTGTGAGATTCAGAGGCCGCGAGTCAGCTAGGCGGGTTGAGATCATTCTCTCATGGTACTTCTGGACATTACATCTTGTCGCTGCCGTGCTGTGCTACAGATACGTCTACGATTCCAAAGGAACCGTGAAGCCGGCCTGGACAGAGATTCTCGGTTAGACGTTCCATGCGCCTAGGTCGTCTTCGAACAAGACTGTCAGGCAATGAACATAGATTGGCTGGCGGGAAGGGAACATGGTTGGTTATATCTTGCGACCGTCAGCATTCCGTCGATAGACGTTGCGTTATAGAGAGCGAACTAATGATGGTAGCGTATCATAGTGGGTGGGTCAGGCCTCATAACAGGCGGTGAATCAATCAGTTCTTTGTTGACATTGTCAACAACGTAGATCGATAGCCATTGTCATCGACTGTCTTGTTGACCCTATTGAAGTGTCGTGAATGGTGCGAGCACCTCCGCAAGGTATGTGATGGGGTTGACACAGTTTCGCAAATCAGCGTCGCTGCACGCACAGCATTCTTATCAATAATGAGTATGAGTGACGGGAGTTTTGCGGTCACCATCTTCAAACGTGTGCTATCTCCATTTTGGACTGCTGTGCGACAAGAGGCAGCTATCTGGAAAAGCAGAATCGCCTAGTTACTTGGCGTGCATGAAGGAAAAAGATTCTTTCAGAGCAGAAACATCACGTCGGACTGTTGAAGGCATGGCCACAGTCGTAAAACGATTTATCGGTGGAGTACAGTGGCAGCAGTCGCCGTAGCAAAGTTCAAAGCAGACAACTTGCTGTCTACTATTACCATCTGCACCTGTTCTGTACGCGTTAACTCGCTGCTAGGCTTCTTTGCATATTTGTGTCGGCCGTTTTCGGTGCGCAAGCAGGAAGCCAAGAAAAAGCTGGAGGGCGAAACATAGCAGCAAAAAGGCAAAAACATACAACAGCGGGTATTCGCTAGTGGTCACCCACCTAACTACTAATCCGCCGGTACGTTGCTTAAATAGGGCTGAGCGAACGGGAAGCCTTGTTTTCAACGTCCTATGGTTGTATGTGGAAGGATTGACTGGCTCTTCCGATTAATATATTTAAAATAGAATCGAAAGAAGTTGCAGTTGAACTTTTTGTCGTGTCCAGCGTCATACGGAGAATCTCATAACATTGACACATTCTTGAATATTATGACAGCTTTGACATTGCCAACTCTAGCGCCATAATGAGCTCAGATCTGAAACGCATCCGCGGAATGTTAGAACGAAATCCAGATGTGAAACGGGTCTTCGTCATCTATCGCTCTGCATACAATTCCGACGAGGAACGCGCCCGCTTTATGAACCATCTGAACACATAAGTTCAGCCCGATTTTTGAGACGAGGGCGACAGAGTCCTGTTTTAGTGTATTTATTGGGCTGTTCAAGAGGACCGTGATTCGCTCGATGGCGCAGGAACTGATGAAGTAAGAAAGTACGTGACAAGGCACTAGAGCAGTGAAATGCAGTCAGCCTTTTAAAAATAACAGGAGATTCACCGCATGGGTAGAAAGTATTGGACAAGAGAATAACTGATTAGGTACTCCACGCTTCCAGGCATGTGCAATGGTTGGGCAAATAATCTCGAGTGTATATTGGGCGGACCCCCAGCGAGGAGTTTGATGCCTATAGAGAGGGGCTCGTGACGCGTATGTCACTGGATAGTGGTGAAAACTATTAGGCTATAGGACGTTTTTATCCGGTATCTAGAATATATACCTTGTTGTATAGACTAGGCTTGAAAGACTTCGCGGCTAAAGATACTGTTACCTGCTTGTAAGGTTCATCGTGGTGCAAAAGCTCCACTTCGCAACCTGACCTGCATGTAGGTTCCTTCTAAAGTCATGACACCTTGTCTGGCCTCGTAATATCCGATTCAAGACTAACCATTCAACGGCTATGGAGAGTCGCGTCGTGGATGGGATACATGTACCATCGATCACTATTTCATCCAGAAAATCAAGCATTATTCTTTACGCTGTTTACAAGGGTCGCATCGGCACGCTCTATGTTCTGCCAGATTTCTCTAGGATTTTTTAAAAGTTTCTTCCTCAAAATCAACAATGCAACCATCATGTGAGCCTTCTCGAAGGATCTTAGATGTAAATGTAGACATTTGTGTCTTGTCAAGATCTTTGACCGGCCCCCATCTTCTCAATTCACGGAGGGAAAGCAGTTGTTTCTGCCTTTCTTTGATATTCCGTTCAAAATTTCATTCTTGTAAACACATGTCTTGTCTCTTTACTTCTGCACAGTCGACTTTTAAAGCTGTTACAGAACGTGCTATGTGTTCGAATTGACAACATAGTCCAGGATAGTTTCGAAACCTCATTGCAGCCGCCAATGTATCCGAGATTCAAAGACGATCTTTTATGGAGAGTCTGGCAGTATCTAGACAAGTCTTTTCCAAAACGCGAGAAGAGTCGTCACATGTCGGCTATTCTTGAACACGGCTTCATTGCGCTACAGATGATTTGCTGTCTCTTTTTTTGATTCAAATCTAGGGGAACAAATGCATGTCCAAAAACAGAGATTGAGAAAGATGATGTTTATCTTCTCTTTCTTAAAGGTTTTCATTCGCTTGATACGAAGGTCAAATAAATCAGATCGAATTTATGCATCTCTCAAGATCAGCATCTGATTACACTGCAAAATGTGTATCCTTGTCTGTTCAAGTTTCATTATAACAGTCGTGAGACTCAACACCAAACGTACCGCGGCGACATGTCTTCTCCCTCTACTCTTCTCTCCATTAATATTGAAGACTGCAGATTATGTATGTCGAAGTCAACTGCATCAATGCTGCATGTGTGTCCAGATCTTGGAAAGCAAGGATTCATGTGTTCAAAAATGTTTTAGAAGATTGCATGTGTTCAAACATGGCTTAGACCATCGTACATACGATCCAAACCCCTACGGCTCCAAAATCTGCAATAGATAGTTCTTCTCCGTACTTCTGCTCTTCTAAGAAACGGGCATCAAATATCCCCCTAGAATGATCTTAGGGACCATTGCGGTACAACTCCAGTGTTATTTACACGAATGTGCGCTTTCTTCTGTGTTAATTTACACTAGCGGTGTCTTTTTAAGGTAAATTTACACATTTGCGGTGTTTTTTTAGCCAAAGTGCGCTTTCTTCTGTGTTAATTTACACAAATGCAGTGTTTATTAACACCGCTTCCTGTGTTTTTTTACACAATTTTGTACTGTAGTGGACGCTCTTTGTTTCCAAAATCTCCCAGATGCATCTTATATGCGTTATACTGCAATATTAGCTCAAATAACTATAGTAAACGTATGTGTTCAACCTCCACCAAGAACGCGGGATGTGCGGTTCCAAAAACTCAACGTCACTTTCAATGTTTCTTTCGGCCTTTGACTATTCTCAATATTTTACATTTTCTAATTCCAAAAAAGGCTTCAATTTGGAATTCATGTGCTCAAAATTCGCTGAGCAGGTCGTATGTGTGCGTTCTGGTCACAAAATCAACACATGTCTATCAAGATCTCAAATCTACCAACATGTGTTGAAACATTTTGACCAACGCCAAACACGCTCAAAACACTCGAGCTCTCAAGAAGCTGGTAGATGACTTCAATGTTCCTTCTGCCCTCCTGCTCCTCCCAGTATCAAACATTTGACCAAATTCGAGTTAGCATGTGTCCAAATACCACCAGGAATATATGATGTGGCTTCTGCTGTTTCAAATGCAGATCCTATAGGTCCAACACAGATCTGCGGGAGTGATATGTATTTGGATCTCATACACCGCATCTGCAACGTGGTCCAACGTCTCAAAAGTAATAACTTACGATGCCATGTTCTTTCTGCGCTTCTGCACCTCTCGATATGAATAATCGAATATCTGTTTAAAATTACCTTGAAGAAATTCTGTTTGTTTTCGAACATCGCCGAAAAATTGCGATGTGCGCTCCACTGTTCGAAATCAGCCAACACATTAGGAAAGTTTCCAAGGCGAAATCGGATGTGTCAAGAGCAGTCATATCTTATTATCATGCGGCCCAGAAATCTCAAGCAGATACTGCTTACTATCATGTTCGTATCGTGGCTTCTGCTCCCTTCGTTACCACATATCTCGAACATTTATTTAGGATATATCAAAAGCCCGGTTCCCGCTTCTGCAACGTTGTCCGGCGATCCAAAGAGCAAACCGCTCGTCTTGATATTCTTCTCTTAGCCTCTGTTTCCCTCGATATGAGATTCATTTCAATCAAAAGCTTAAGGAACACCGTATGCTTTCATAAGCTGTCAGATAGCAGCACATGTGTGTTCTCTTTCTGCAAAGTCAAACCGTTCAAAACAGATTGAACGACAACGTATGCTCTCAAAATCATCTGCTTCTATTGCATGTAGTTCAACAAATCAAAACTTAGACTATTACATCAATTGGTTTCTCTGTCTCTTTGCTTCTCTTAATACCTACGGAGTCTCTCTTCGAAATCACCTCAACGACCTTGTATATCTACAAGTGCAACTCCAATAGATGCATGTGCGTTCTGTTGCTGCAAAATCAACTAATATACATTCAAATCGATGGAGGTGTCTAAGATGTGCTGCCGAACAACTTAGAAATCTGTAACGTCAAATTATAGGGTCTCTTTGTCTCTCTGTTTCTCTTGAATACTTTCAAAACTCTGTCTAAAACTTTCCTCATGAGATCACATATATAAGATTGTCAGCAGCTATTACATGTGTAAACCACTTACAAAATCTACTTATGTGTTCGAAATCACGATAAAGAACACGCATGCGACCAAAACACAGTCACTACAATTGGTGTGCGGCGGAATGACTCTGAAATCAGAAATATCGAGTTCTATGTGGTCTCTTTGTTTCTTTGCTTTCCTCGACGACTATTAAACATAAGCACAAAATGACAATCTAAATATTTCGTGTCTAAAAACACTATAGGAACCTTTGCATGTGAACTTCACTTAGAAGACCCACTTATATGATCAGAACTACGATAAAGTACGACCTATTTATCCAAAACCGTATCGCTAAGTCTGATGTGATGTAGAGAGACCTGAGAATCTACACTGTCAGGAAATGTTCTCTCTATCTTTGGATATTGAATATGTGCTCAAAACATTACAAAAGCATAGTTATGTGTCCAGAACGCCTGCCACAGCAATCTGTGTGTCCAAAATGCTGACAAGGCGTTCTATGTACCCCTTATCACAACACGGAAAACTATGTATCCAAAAGCACCTGCACCAACACCATGTGCGCCCTGACGACTTAAAAAGCCGAGGCACCCCAGCTATGTTCTCTCTGCGCTTGTTCTCCCAACATTGTATATATCTTCAAAGTTCTAAGACCAGCCAATATATATCCAAATCAAGGATAACACCAACTCGTGTGTCTGGAACACTGGGGGCAGCGGTCTATGTCTCAGAAAGAGACCTAAATAAAAAATTAGCATGTGTCCAAAACTCCAGGGCACAGAGGCATGTGTATTGCAACAACTTATAATCTACTCAACTTCGGCATGATTTCTCAGTCTTTCTCTCACCTCAAAATCGAATACATTTTCAAAACGAGCATGTTGAAATTACATGTGTCCAAAACATGACCAACACCAACACATGTATCCAAATCATGAAAGACAATAATGTTTATTCTCAAAGGAGATCTGAAAAGATGTGGCATGTACTGGAAGATTCTCAAAGAGCAGGAGCAGGCGTGTATGCTTGCTTCTACAACTCAAAAACATCATCAACATACTAACGTTCTCTCTACCTTTCTACTCATCTCAAATTCAAAATATCTCTAAAAAGATATAGGAGGAAGCACGGGTCCAAAGATCTTCAAGGTGAACGCATATGAATTCCAACGGCTCAGAATTAGCTTGCAAGTACGTATGGTCTCTCTGCCTTTTGCCCTCCGCAAATCGAAGATACCTCTAAAAAGAGACTGGCAAAGGGCGTATGTATAAAATATATGAAGACCGCCAAATAGGCGCTCAAAGCCTGTTTGAAGATGCATAATGTTTTTCTGGCTCGAGGCGCGGAATCAAAAACTCACTGACTCAAATTCAATGTCGATATTCAAAATCCAGCCATCCTCTTTAGATATGCGGTTCCAACAATTGTTCAGAGGATTTATCACTCCAAGACATGTTCTCAGCACTGAATCGGGACCGATACTTCACTAGATAAATCGCGACATCTATAGTCAAGATCCAGCCACTCTGCCTTTATCTCTAATCCAGCAACTCACCAAAATCTAATTACGACTACACATGTCCTCGGCACCTGACTAAGATTTAATAGTCGCAAAATCAAATCTAGTCTCTGTGTTCAATAACCGATTCTCTGGTTGCAAGTGTGGTTCGAAATTTTCACCACACTAACCCATGTCTTTCCCTTGGCTCTTCGGCGCCAGATAGCAGAAATTTGCCAATTCAAGTGCATGTCCGGGTCCAAAATTCAATCGCCTTTTCTCTATGTTTGTTTGAGGCCACTTTTCAAACATTTCAGCCCAATTTAATGTCTTCTCCTCGCCTCCTCCGCTCCTCGGAGCCAGAGACCATAAAGTCACTGTGTAATCTGCAATATCCATATTCAAAACCTAGCTAACCCACTTCAATGTTCTGATCCAACCCTCTCCCCTCAAAAAAAAAACACATGACCAACCCATGTTCTCTCCTCAGAGCCAGACATCAAAACGTTGCTAGATCAAGTGCAATGTCTGGATTCATAACTAAGCAAGTCTTATCGTGATATCTGGATCAAAATCTTTTCTTTACCAATGTCATGCCCTCTCCTGTGCTCTTCGGCTCCTCAGCGCCAACCTGAGCACACAAAATCACCAAATCAACCCCAATATCTAAATCCAAACCAAAGAAACTCCAATCGTCATGTCTGGTCCAAACAGGCCCTCCTCAATACCTCAACTTCAACAACGGATGTCCTCTATCCCTCGGCACCCGCCCGAGACCAAAAGATTGCCGGATCAAGTGCAACGTCTGGTTTCAAAACGCAGCAGCTCCAGCCATATGTGTCCAAGACTTCAACATCAATAGCGCATGTTTCCGGCTCCGCTTCGCCAAAGCCAGGGACCACAGAGCTGTCGGATCAAGTGCAACGTCCGCTCCCTCTGGCTCCGCTCCTTCTCGCCTCTGGTATGGCATGAGGCTTGGCTATCTGCGAGCTTCGATGCAGGTTCTGAAACTGTGCTTAGATACAGATATGGATATGGATATGGATATGGATATGGATATGGATATGGATGTGGATACGAATATGGATATGCATGTGTGTGGCAGAACCCCTCCCAATGCACTTGATTTGTTGAGTGAGTGGTGGAAGTTGAGGATTAGGTTGGATTGACGAGCGCCGTGATGCCGCCTTCACCCAAGTCCTTCAGCACGGGGCAATTATCTGACAGCAGGCCAAATCGATCAATGGTAATCTAGATCTAGATATCATTCATTCTCATCCCACCCGTAAAAATCCCACTCCATCTATATACAGATCTCCATCTACAACTCATCATGCTCCCCGTTCACATACTGCGCCGCATACTTCTCGGGATCCCACTCGACGCCGGCCTTCTCCAGCGCCTCTCGGAGCTCTTGCTCCGTGGGCATCCTGCCCGCCTGCGCGCCGGCATTGGCGCTCTCCTTCTCAGCCTGCTCCGTCTCCGCCTCGCCCTCCTTGGCTGCGACAGGTGTCTCGGCGGCTTTGTCGGCCTTGCTCTTCTTCGCCTTTGCAGGCTTCTTGGCCTTGGGCTTGGGGGTGGCCTTCGCCTTCGGGGGCTTGAAGTGCTTCATCTTCTTCATCATCATCTCCAGAACCACGTCGTCGAGCTGCTTTTTGTATGACGTCAGCTCCTCGACGGTCAATACAGGCTCCTCGTGGGAGGCGAGCTTGTCCTGCTTGGCGCGGGTCTCATCGAGCCATGACTTTGCCTTCTCGGTGACTTCCTTGATTTTGGTCTGGTCGGCTTCGGTGTAGATCTCAGCGACCTCTTCAATCTCAGGGGTGGCGGATGCGGAGGGCACAGCCTCAAGATCAGTCTCCTCGAGCTCGTCCAAGGGATCAGCGGATGCGGAAGGAGAAGGAGAAGCGGAGGACGAAGATGCTGCTTCAGCACTCTTCGTGACGTACGCAGCTCGTTCGGAAATCTGGTTGGCCACGAGCTGAGAAACCTCCTTCATGTGCTCAACAGTCTCCTCGAGCTCGGTGATAGCACCAGGACGCTTCCAAGACTCGCGTCTACGGCGAAGGATGGGGTTGACGATATCTTCGAGCTCCTTAAGCTTGGCGCGGAGAGTCTTCTCGTCAGCGTTGGGGCCCTCGGAGTAGACCCATTCGGAGGCAGAGTCGAGCTTGCCCTCAAGTTCCTTGCGGACGGGCTCAGTGGAGACAGCAACGAAGTCATCATCCTCAAAATAGTCGCGAGCACGGTAGGTAAAAGCTTCAAGCGAGTTGAGGACCTCCTCGCGGATGTGGCGAGCTTTGTCGGAGGCATCAAAAGCGGCGAGTCTGTGTAGTGTCAGCACATCAGTTGATTGCTTAGTGCAGTCCCTATCTTACCTCTCCTGCATCTTCTTGAGGTCCTTGTTGCTGTGCTTCTCGTAGCCGAGTTGCTTGACGTGCCAGCTGATGTTGGACTTGACAGTCTTCTTCTTAGGCTTGCCATCGTCGGAGGCCTCAGCAGCCGCAGCAGAAGAGGACTTGGAAGCCTTGGACGACTTGGTAGAGGAGGAAACAGACTCTGAAGAACTCTCGTCCTCCTTCAGCGCCTCCTGGTCCTTCTTGCCGCCCATCCCAAAGAAGTTCTTAACGCCATCTACAACTCCACCCTTGGTATCGTCGATAGCCTCGCATTGAACCCAAGCAGCCAGGACTTCTGGTGTGCCAGTGACAGGGCTAAGCCTGACTTGGACGTAGTTATTGAAAGACTCGCGGTCGCAGCCATCGACATCAATCATGTTGGTAATGGTGCCGGTCAAGTTGAGACTCTTGAAGTGGAATGTTGGCTCCTTGATCTCCTTGCCATCGGCTCCCGGTACAGACTGATAGCCGGTGAACTCGAACTCGCCCATCATCTGGAATGGCAGGTCCTTTGCAACGCCCAGCTTAGTGTTGGGCGTAAAGATCTTCTCCTTTCGGGTCTTGAGGTTGAAGGGGTACTCGATGGTGTGGTCATAGCCCTGGGTGTCTGAGTCGCGGATCTCCTTGACACGGAACGATGGGCTGAGACTGGCAGCCTTGAAGGCTGCACCAAAGACAGCGGCCTCGTCAGAGTTGACGTTAGCCCTGAGCTTCTCCTTTCCGGCAAGAGCCTCGAGGCGCGCCTGCACGAAAGGTGTACGAGTAGCACCGCCGTGGACAATAACAGAATCGATGTCGTCGATGGTCAGACCAGCGCTCTCAAGAGCCTTCTTGATGGGGATATCGACACGCGCAGAAAGCTCAGCCGCAAGCTGCTCGAACTTGGGACGGTCGAGCTTGTACCTGAGGTCAATGTCCTCGTAGAAAGACTCGAAGAAAGCGGATGTAGCCTGGTTAGCACTGAGAACCTGACGGATCTTCTCAGCCTCCTTGAACATCTTCGCAGCGGTACGTCCGTGGTTGTGAACCTTCTCGGCGGTGATGGAGGCGCTCTTGACGG
This sequence comes from Epicoccum nigrum, assembly GCA_002116315.1. Classification (NCBI taxonomy): domain Eukaryota; kingdom Fungi; phylum Ascomycota; class Dothideomycetes; order Pleosporales; family Didymellaceae; genus Epicoccum; species Epicoccum nigrum. The sequence continues at coordinate 666,488 of KZ107845.1, read as the reverse complement.
CCGGCAATTCGAGGAAAGTGTTGACAATATCATCGACAATGAGCGAGTTCAGTACATCGCCTCCCAGCGTCCTGTCCCAGCTCTGGCCAAGGACGTTAACTTCCTGGATGGTCTTGTTGCGCTTGCCAACATCCTTGACAGTCTTGCCCTGGAACTGCAGAACAGTCGCAGACGCGGATCCAGCGCCCATGTCGAATACAACGTTGACCTCGGCCTTGCCGGGGTTCTTGCGGTCGTTCACGGTGGGAAATGTCCTGCTAGTCGCATAGTTGATACCGACAGCGACGGCATCGCTGACAACGCTGAGGACCTTCAGGCCAGCCAGCTTCGCGGAAATCTCGAGTGCGCGCCTCTCCTCAACGGTAAAGAAGGGAGGAACTGTAAAGACGACCTCGGTGACATCGTAGCCGGTACCAGCCAGAGACTTTGCGTTCTCGCGCACGTTCTTAAGGACCATGGCGAGCACCTCCTCGACAGAGAATATCTGCTCCTCCTCGTTGGAGAAGATGTTGCTCTTGAAGCTGACCGTCTTGCGACCCGCTGTGCCTGTGAGCTCGATCGCAGGGTATCTTCCGTTGTAGACCTTGACCGCTTCACCCTCGATGGATGCACCGAGGAGGTGCTTCAGGTTGGGGTAGACGTCGCCGGGGAAGCGAGCCTGAAGGGCAATGGCGTCGGCGCCGTAGAATCGCTCAGGGAAGGAGCCCTGGGGAAGCGCGCCGCTCTTGGCGGGCTTGAAGGCAACGGCGGACGTCTCTTTGCGGCGCGAATCCTTGGTGAGGACAATTTCGAGCGGCACACCGGGTTTGACAAGGGCAGCCTTGATGTACTCGGTGCCCATGTCCACGCCCAGCACAGCGGACGCGGCGGAGGCGGTCGACGAGAAGAGAAAGAGCAGCCCGAGCAGCATCGCTGCCGGGGAGAGGGCGTTTCGCCGGCGTCCTGGAGGCGCCATCATGTGTGGGAGTGCGCGAAGTGTGCGAGGAAGTTACCGTGTGTGGAGAGAAGGAGAGCTCTTGGTGGGATGCAGGTGCTGCGAACAGCGCGGGGCGACAGGCCGTAGCAATCGAACGCTAGCAAAAGATTCGAGATGCTCAGCGTCAAAGAAAAGCAAAAGGGAATCTATCCCAGAGAACGAAGAAGATGGATGAGGTGTGCAGTACTGTGGTACATGCAGCGTGAGGGACAACGTGTCTCGGCGAGCCGTGGTAGCTTAAATGATTGCCCGGACCTTTCTTTATGACACGCTGGCTCCAACGTCGGTGAAAGGCCACATCGACCGCAGACAAATGCCAACCCTCACGAGTCACAGAAGCACATTAGGTCAATGCTTGTTACGCTTAGATTGCTACACTTAATTGCCGGTGCCTGAAACAGGCTGCAGGCCATTTGTTCTTGTCCACCGTATCTCATCGAGCTTGTCGGCTTCGTGCTGTCCTGTGTCTCCTCGACTGACCGTCTCGACCAATCGGTGGTCTCGCTTCGCCGCAGTTGACCAACGCCACAGTGACGCTCCAGTTGACCAACGCTCAGAGGGCTGCGCTGTATCCACCAAACCATCCTCTCGACCCGCGCTGTGCTATGTGACGCTGCAGCAATATCTGCTTGACCTGCGCAATGATATAGCGACCTTGGTCTTGCAAATCGTGCGCTCAGATTCCACGGTTGAATTCTACCATCCCGTTCTTGCCACCACGCGCATGAAATTCCGGCTCCAATGAAGTTGCGCTCACGCTCTCCCTCTGGGGGAATGCACCCAAAGCCAAGGGCAGCGCAAATATGCTCGTAGCGAAGATCAGGCCTACGTTGACCGGCATAGTCATCTTCGGCTTCTGCTTAAGCCACTCCGTCTTCTGCAGCCTGACGAGGATCAACGGCGGCAGGACCATGATTGGGGTTGCATTCAGCACGCGACTGACAGCAGTCTCGCCCACAGCGATTGTCGCGGCCTTCTTGCTCTTCCCAAGTGGCTTGTATTCCATATCACCGGTGTCTACGCGTTTCTTCTCCTCGTCGGTCAAGACGGGGAAAACGGGGATGCCGTGCTTGATCTCCTCGCCGCGCATCAAGAAGACGTTCAACACACCAGCGAAGGCGACGGCGGCGAAGGGGACGAGGCGGCCGGCGATGAGCTTGGCATTGGGCGAGAGGCTCTTGAGGCGAGGGACAGCGGCGTTAAGTCCGTATGCAACACCACACGACGCGCCGACAGCGAGGAAGTACGACTTGGCAATGGTCGCTGTGGAGAGAGGGGTGGCTTTGTTTGCGTTGGAGTAGTTGATGGCGACGTTGAGCGACTGGTTGGCCACCTGCCAGCCGAGCGTGCCTGCTGTCTGCTGTCTGTTAGCTCTCAGACCCCCCGCCTTTTCGCGTGCTGCGTACCGTGAGGTTGGGTGTGAGCATGCCGCCCGTGACGATCAAGTTCGAAAGGACGAACGACGACATGCGGAACGGCAGGAGAACCGGCTCACCGGTATCTTGTCTATTATCAGCCTTTGATTCCGTGCCTCCAATGTCCATTGCTCGTACCAGGGTGTATTGTCGAATCGATGACTTTCTTTGCGTTCCACAGCTCAGGCGTCATCTCTTGGATCTTGCCCGTCTTGTAAGCGGTGACCAGTTGTTTGGCATCTTCGAGGCCGGTAGACGAAGTGAACAGGGTCCTGCATCGTGTGCGTGGTCAGTGGTACGGTCTGAAGATGATCAACAGTCATGGCTAAAACGTCCATTGCAATTGAAAAGCACCAGTACAACAAATGAAGCTCATATGCAAGTCAAGGGTCGTGGACTCACCACTTCCCCATATCCAATCATCATAGCATCATTGCGCAGCTGTCTCACCTCGGGTCTGAAATGTTGGCGGCGTGTTGCACGCGACCCCAGTACGTTGTCAGGTCGTACTGAGAGTTTGGGAGGTCGCGCGTTCCAGGCAAAGAAGAAGTCATGACTGCGAGCAATTGTACAAGGCGACTGCAGCCACCAAGTTTGCGAGAGCTGATCGAAGTTGGACAAGGGTGCAGCGTCGCGAAAGATAAACCTGCGCCGCAAAGGGACCCGATAAACGATATCGGCGAGGTCGGCGGTGAGCCTCACGGTGACTCCCACAAGCGCTCCCGATACACACATCAAAACCGCAGCTATATGTAAGGACATCTCATCGTTGTAGTTTCGTAAGCATGCCACCACACATTCGAATAGAGATATCTTCATATTATTTCCGCCTATTCAAAACGCCATGCTCAACTGTGGCGCACGCGTGCGATGCCGCCAATGGTCTAAAAATGAAGCCACATGAGTGGTAAATGCAGATACATGCGCAATATCGAAGGAAATCAAAGTCACATGCTTTTCGTGTTTCCGACCGTCGAAATCGTAATAACAGGGTGATCATCTCTTCTTCTTCTTGTCCTTGGGATTGAGAGGCGGTGTTCCAAGAATGTCGTCAAACGTCATGCTAGGGTCACTGCTCGACTGCGGTCGGCTTTGCGGAGCGGTAGGTGGAGTGATACCAGGTGGCAAAGGCAGGGCTTCAAGCCCGAGGCTCATAACACTGTTTCGTTTATTCTGATCGTGGGGGCTTTGCGAGCGGGGCCGCAATTGAGCTGATGAAGGATCAAGCATGCTTGGTGGTGGTAGCAGGGGCGCAGCAGCGCCATTGAGCTCCTGCATGGCTGCATTGAGCAGCGTATCCTTTGCAGCCCACTCTTGTGCCCTATTCCAGCAGTGCGAGCGTCGGAAGACACCCTCCACGCCATGCTCGACAACATCCGTCGGCAAGCTCACTACCTGAGCACCACCCTGCACACCAAACCAGGTGCGTGTTCTGTTTGTGTCTTCACTCGCCCAAGGCACTCCACTGCGTGGCACCTCACACAGGAAGTACTCAACGCCTTCGGTGAATCGTATCATCGGCGCGTCGACGACCAACATGGGCAAAGACTGAATAACCGCATAGATAAACAGCCACTGTCCACTACGGATCTCCCACAGTTCGTCCATCGTTGACCCGGAAGCCTGTTTCTTTTCAAAAGCAAAGAATGACTCCAAGAAGGGTGTCAGTTGTCGCGCATCTGCGTTGGTCGCATTCAGCAGCATCTTCGCCAGCTCCTCGCTCTTCACCTTCTTGCCCCGTGCCTTGGCGTCCTTCTTCTCATCTCCAGTTGGATATTCTGATCGTATGCCCTTCAGAGTAGGATACAACGGCAGATCGAATGGAATGGGGGGCTGAACAGGCGGTGTGCTGCGATCATACTCGCTGAGTGCTTTGCGCATTGCGCGCGCGTTGATGTTGACGAAGCCCGTGCCTTCATCTTCGATGATGAAGCCGTCTGCAGTCCTATTCGTCAATTCGGTTCGGTCGACTAGCAAATCGTACAGGGCCGAGAGATCGTAGTACATGTCCTTCAGAACCAGTCGGTTGAGACCGTTGGTGGTAAGGTTGTTCTTCTTGCTCCGTGCCTTCGGCAGCCACGAGCCGTACTTGTGCTTGTAGTAGTCCATCATCCAACTCCGTGTACTCATGAAGGCAGACCTCCACCTCTTAAAGTTGATTGTCTTTCCCTCGTCTGCCATGGCGCTGTTCATGATGCCGGAGAATATCGCAGCGAACTCGAAGTTTGCAAGCTTGTGGTTGATGTTGGCCTCACGGTTGTCTAAGTCCAGTGCAGCCCGAGCCATACGGGTTGATGTCTTTGCGCTGACCATGTCCCACTTGGGCGACTTTAACCCCTTGACCTCCTCATATTTGCCGACTGCATGCACAAAGCCTTCAGTGTATAGGTTTATGGAGCGCATCTTCTCACCGAGCACAATTGCCTCGATGGTCTTCTCGCGGCTTTGTCGTACATCGGCCATGTTGAGCTCGTCGACATAGCTATCGAAACTCGATGCAGCCACTTCGCCGAAAGTGGACCCGTCGACATTGGAGAAGGCATAGTGAGACAGAATATCAGCGATGCGCAGGAAGATGTCGAATATGTCGGAGTGCCTCGTTGTCGCGACAAGCGACTGTCCGATCAAGAAAGCAAAGAAGTTGCGATATGTGACTAATGTGTCGACATCTTGTTCGCTCAAGTGTGGCTCACGTGGGGTGATTGCGCTGTCAGAGCTGAGAGCTATGGGCATGAAGAGGTGCTTCTCGGTGTGGTCGTCCTCGGTTGCATCGCTGAGCGCCCTGGAACCCTTTGAACCGTCTGAGCTGTCGATTTGGCTCTGATCAGGGGACGCAGAGCGCGACTGCTCTGGGCCTGTCTCTGACGAGACTGGGCGCGAGGAGCGCCATTGGACTTCCTGGGTCGGTGCGGCATCACCTTCGCTGTATAGGGATCCGTGGACAAGGCGAGTGAGCGCCTGTGACGCAGCGTACACGGACGAATCGATGCGGAAGGAAGGACCCTTGCCTGATGTACGTGGAAAGAGGTACACCAGGGTGTCGGCCTCGTCATCCCAAAGTTCAGGAACCTGTGGCTTCCTGTTAGCATTCCCACGAGGGACTAGCGCAACCAGTAAGCCGGACGCACCTTCTCGCCGTTCAACAGCATCGTCAGGTTATACGGCACTTTGCCCCTGTGCCCAACAATCCACGCAAGCGGGTTACTACCAGCAGCGCCCGCACTGCTGAGGTCTGCCGTGCTGCCGTTGCTGCCTCCGAACATTCCGCTCTTCCGCCTTAGCTTCTTCAGCTTTCCTTCGTTGCCCATTTCCTGGGTCGGTGTGCCTGGTGTGCCTGGCCGGCTGCCCCAGCCGCCCGGGGAGGAGCTGCGTGAGGGGACATCGAGGTGTGGAGGTGGTTCGAGAGGTTCGAGGGCTGGCGAACCCACAGGTTGAACGGTCAGCAGATTGGGGGGAGACTGGCGGCGCTGAGGCGACGGCGGAGGGTATTCGGGTGCGGTGAGGTGTGTGGCAGACTGTACTGTCGACGCGGATGCTCCCGAGGTGATGCGGTTCTTGACCTTGCTGAGGCGGCCACTAGATTCTGACGAAGTCGCTGAGTTGCTCTGTTGTGGCTCTGAGCTTGAAGAACCGCCGAGAGAGAACAGACTTGAGAGCCGGTGACTTGGCTTCTTCTTAGATTCGCCCAACATGGTCTCCGACAATGTTTCCAAATAAGGAATGAAGTGTGCGCGTCTGTGTGGTGTTCTGCAATTTGCTATAGAAGCGCAACATGCAGCCTATAGAGCGAGACGAAACAATGGACAAATGGCTACGCAGGGCTGTGCGGCCGCTGCGGATGGATGTGCTGAGAAGGAGAAGTGGTCAGACTAGAGCTGGGCCTAAGAATGCTATATTTGATCTCGCAATGCCGTCGCAGATCCGGTGGGCGGTGTCGCAGACGGGCCAAAACTTCGTCATACCTTGTCCCAGTCCTCCGAGCTGCGCTAGCATGGTTGGCCTCTTCGCGTTGCCACAACGCGTCCAGCTGCTTGTGACATGTGGACATTAAAATTCACCTTACCTTCCGGATTGGCTGAGGCTCAGCTTTACCGTTCGTATAAGTAGGTAGAACTCTCCGCGTCCCTGCATGCGATGATCCTCAGACGGCCACCATCCGTCAACTTCGGACCTGCGCTTCGCTATAGCAAGCTACATTCGAGCCCCGCAAAAGGGTCGCGGTGGACCCACGAGTGCGGCCAGGTTTACGCTGCTTGAACACGCCTGAATCAACACGTAGTGTTCGAATACAAACTGCAGTTGTCCAATTCTCTCGTCAAAATCAGCACTTCGCACGCACATCCAATAGTTCGTACGAGTATAAGGCTGAAGCGTTGTGCTACTGTTACTTTTTTTACCCTTCCGCGCAGCAAACGTGCGCGTTCAAGTGGGTGACGTATGCTTCCACTTATGGGTCTAGCAGCATCGTAGTCTTCTTTTGGACGGAAGGGCGCGCGGTAAGTATTGCGCCATGACAAGTGTAACTTACTGTGTACACGCTGGAAGCGCTCTCTACATCTATCAAATGCCTTCAACGATTCGCAACACGCTTCCGTCTCACCTGTCATAAGCTGCACAGCGAGGACTACGCCCAGTGGCAGACACACCTGTTCTCAATCTCACTTGCCAGCGTTGTCGTGGACGCCCAACGCTGCGCACCAGCCACCACGCCCCGTCAGACCCGTTGACAAGCAAGTCGACGCGACACCCAATAGTCGATAGTCTCCAACCAGGCCATCCTGCATCGTATTCTAAGGTCACATCTACCTGGCGACATAGTCAGCAGCCCCAGAGCCCAATTGGACCTTCCAAATGACAGCTTTCTCCCCGCACAACATTGCTGGGTCGGCCACAAGCAAGAAGAAGTTAATCAATCTTCTAAGAGGGCATGTCAGCTCCATTTCTTAATTTTATAATGCCCATGTCAATTGCAAATTTCCTGCTTTGCGCTGTCAAGTCTTCGTGATTGCTGGGCGGCTCACGATCTCGGGAGGAAGTGTTCGCGGCTGACAGTGACAACGCAGATGGCCGAACCACTCTCTGTTGCCAACGCAGCTGTTGGATAGATCTGCCCATAAAGTGCTCACCAACAACTCCGTGGCTTTCCCAGCCTTGGAGTATGGCCCGGACCACGGTGATCCACGTCTGCGCAGGCATCTTGCATCGTGGCTGACCGACTTTTATAAGCCTCAGGATCAGATCACCGATGACAGAATCGCGATATCAGGCGGAGCCTCGCAAAATCTCGCCGTTCTTTTGAATGTGTTCACTGATCCATTCTACACCCGGCGAATATGGATCGTGGCACCGGCATACCATTTGTCTTTCCGCGTGATCCAAGATGCTGGGTTTCATGATAAATTCCGCGCTATACCAGAGGACGATGAAGGCATAGACATCGATTACCTTAGAAGAGAGATCAAGAAAGTCGAATCGGATGCGGTGAGCCAGGGCGTTGTGGAACCGGTAAGCTCACTCAACGTTATATGACAGTGCCTCTGGCCGTGATAATTTTGTAGAGATCACCGTCATAGATGACCTTGAACCTTTTAACCTCAAGGCTGGAGCACTGACCGTACATCCAGAAACACAAACCGGTGTCACGGCCTTGGGCCAAGGTGTACAAACATGTCATCTACGCAGTCCCAACATTCTCCAACCCCTCGTCAAAGACTATGAGCTTGAGGCGGCGCGAGGAACTACTGCAGATAGCAAGAGAGTACGATGCGCTCATAATCACAGACGACGTGTACGACTTCCTCCAGTGGCAGGCTAAGGTCGCCTCTGAGACCGAGAAAGTGGCTGTAGAGCAAGCCCATCTGCCAAGAATTGTAGACATCGACAGATACCTCGACGGCGGTGCTGAAAGGCCGGGAGCCGATGGCTTTGGCAACGCAGTCTCCAATATGAGCTTCTCGAAGATTGTAAGTCCTGGTCTTAGATGTGGTTGGTGTGAGGGCACACCAAAATTCGTCTCAGGTGTTGCAGAAGTGTAAGTCTCCACCTTCCCTAGTGCAATCGTTGTGCGACGAAGCAGAGCTATAGTAGCGCCCTCAGCTCGTAGTGGTTTACGAGGACCCTGGACGTTGACCCTAAACTCTTCGTAAAAGGCGTAGACGGAACGACCCGAGCTGGGTGTTTCCTTCCGTTAGGGCTGACAGGAACCCATCCAAGTCGCGCTGAAGTGCAACACTAATCTTGTTCTAGGGGATCAACCCGTTCAGGTGGTAATCCAAGCCAGTTCGCATCAAACATTCTGGCTGAGGCCATGGAGGATGGTGAGCTACAGCGTCGCGTATACGAGGTCCTGCAGCCTTCGTATGGCAAGCGGTACCGTTCGATGATCAAAGCCATCAACGAGCTACTGGTTCCCCTTGGAGTCGGCCTACCCCAGACGGATCGCGATATTGTTGGCGGGTATTTTATCTGGCTGACTCTGCCGGATGGTATGGAAGGGGGCGCCCTCGTGGATCGTGCTAGAGAGGATGAGAATGTAGCCGTCGCACACGTAAGTACTAGGTCTTATGGTCTTAAGGCGGGCTGACAGTAGCACTCTTCTAGGGTGAGCTCTTCGAAGTAAATATATGTCCCCACGATCACACAACTTCCGAGCTAACAACTTCAGGTTCCCGAAGACAATGACCAACCGAAGACGTCGTTCAAGAATGATATCCGCGTCTGCTTCGCAGTAAGTCTTCTCATCCAGGAACACTGCTTATGACTTACACGCCTGAAGTGGGAAGATGAGGACGCGCTGATCGAAGGCGTCAAGCGTCTTGCGACTGTCATCCGCACAATGCAATCCGAGCGCGACATCACTGGCAGCTACAAGATTCGCCTTCAGGTGGAGCAAGAGGCGAAAAACCTCTGGTAAGCGCTTTAAGGGTCAGGCTAGGAACTGCCAGGTGTACCCTCAATTCCACATCTGGACCAACAGGAAGGGAACATCGCTGCTCTCATCGTCACTCATCTACTGGCATGTGCTATAAGGGTCTCGCCCACCTCTTTGAATGCCCGGTCGCTGCAACGAGTCGTCCGCGTTACTACGTTTAGCCGCAGAGCATGTTGGTCGAGTGCTCACCCCCGCAATACAATCGCGATATCAGGACTCGTGCCTGACAGCTAACCACGGTGATTGGCCAGACGCCGAATAAACATGGTTTTAAGCATGAATGATCTACGCGGTCGAGCTTCCTCAATTTCAACAAACTTGACAGCAAACCGCACCCCAGAACCCGTGAAACAAGTTTGCGTTTGCACTTGACCTCCATGGCCTCGTCAGGCACCGATTGGTAACTCCTCCACACCCTCAAATTTCGGCATCCATGACGGGGCCAAGCTACTACAAGCGCAACGTGGAGAGACACGGAGCCGCATTCATATCACATGTGGCTTTGAGCATGACATAACAAGCGCATTGGGTTGTATGTGGAGCGAAGTGAAGCGCAGGATTCAGGTGATGTGCCACAGCCGTTGAAGTGTCGGCGCATCTGATGCGGCCGAGTGACACCGGCAGACGCCCAGCTCCAGAGGCGATTCGCAGTGCATCCAAGCTCGATCTCCCGCGGCCCGTTGCCGTACGAAGGTACGTGTTGGCCCTTGGCTGGCGACCAGCGTTCACAAAATTCACCGCTGCAGATAGCGAGCGCTTCAGGCATTTGTCCACAGCCAATGGTTGAGGATTCGCAGAGACTTCGAAACGGCCTATCTGTTTCAAGCGGCTCGCTTATCCGGGAGTGGCTAGCAGCCACCAACCAAACCCCTTCTCGCCAGGCACAGGATCGCCCAACCTCAACACTGTTGCGTTCACTGACTGGCCCACGATAGTCTGCTGTTTCACGCGCGTAGGTGAAGTCTGAAAGACAGGTCTTGTGTTCCCTGCTAGCAACGACCCTGGGCTCAATTTCCTTGTGGCGAGCGGTCACACAAGGGCGCATTCCCAGAATCGCCCCCGTCGCCCCCTTACGGGCAAGGTATGCGGCTCACCAGCATGACCACCGGGTCTCCTCATCATGAGACAGAGGACGGTGATGAAGAAGCAAATTATTCAAAGACAGTGCAATACCATGATGAGGAGGCGACAGCAGAGCGGTGGTATAGCCCCATAGAAGCAGGTATAAAGTGGGCATTATGGGCTGGGCACAACGAGTCGAGCACTGCAGAGCGAGGACGTGGACCCGCCTACTCGAAACTTGAAACAAGGCGCTCAGACGAACTTGATTGGCGCGACCTTGACGTTGCTATTGTAAGTTCCTATTCAGTACGGAGTACTTATACATTGTTGTCCGCCCCTCTTTACTTCTTCACGCAGGCGCATTGTCAGCTCGTAGCATTGTGTTGCTTCAGTTTCTGTTGTTCTTCATCACTCTTTTATTGAAGAACGATATTCCATTTCACTCCCCTTCAATAACAACACAGTTGCTGTGCAACTCATCATACAAACATATTCACGTTGCTGCGCAACTCCACAAAAACATTATCTCATTCCTGCACTATCTGCAGTTTACAACCACGCGTCTTTTGCCGGCCAACTGACGACCAAATCTTAGCCTTCGCGCACATTTCAATCCTTTCGATTACCCAAAAACAAAACACACATAGCTATCATGGTGGCATTCAGCACTGGTGCGCTGCTCTTGGCGCTTCGCGTGCTCATCACAGCCGCTCCCTCCACAGCCGCTCCCGTCGCAGCCCCAGCACCACAGGCTCCTGCGCCGGCCGCAGGGTCTGGGTACTGGCTTGCTGACATCAAGCGCCAGGGTGTTGCGCCTTACAACCCTAACAAGGATGCCTACAAGGTCTTCCGTAACGTCAAGGACTACGGTGCCGTCGGTGATGGTACTACTGACGACACTGCGGCTATCAACAAGGCCGTTGCTGATGGCGAGCGATGCGGCGAGGGTTGCGACTCTTCGACTACTACTCCTGCCATTGTCTACTTCCCTGCCGGTACCTACGCTGTGAGCGAACCCATCATCCAGTACTACTACACTCAATTTGTTGGTGATATCAACAACCTCCCCACCATCAAGGCTACCGCCGCCTTCGAGGGCATGGCTGTCATCGATGCCGACCCATATATCCCTGGCGGCGATGGAGCCAACTGGTTCACAAACCAGAACAACTTCTATCGTCAGATCCGCAACTTCGTCATTGACATCTCTGCTGCCAAGGCTACCGCTGGTATTCACTGGCAGGTCTCTCAGGCCACCTCTCTCCAAAACATCCGTTTCGAGATGGCCAAGGGCGACGCCGGCAAGGACCAGAAGGGCATCTTCCAGGACAACGGCTCCGGTGGTTTCATGACCGACCTCACTTTCAACGGCGGTGGCATCGGTGCTTTCCTCGGCTCGCAGCAGTTCACCTCCCGCAACATGACCTTCAATGACTGTGGCACCGCCATCTACATGAACTGGAACTGGCTCTGGACCATGAAGAGCATCTTCATCAACAACTGCAAGGTTGGTCTCGACATGGCCAACAGCCCCTCCAACCAGACCGTCGGCTCTGTCCTCATGCTCGACAGCAAGCTTGTCAACACTCCCATCGGTGTCAACACTTCCTTCACTCAGGACAGCATCCCCATGACTGGTGGTACTCTGATCCTCGAGAACGTTGACTTCAGCGGCTCTGAGTCTGCTGTCATCGGCTCTGCTGGCAACGTCCTTGTCAAGGGCGGCGCCATGGTCGAGGCCTGGGCTCAGGGTAACGCCATGGCTGCTGGCTCCGCCCAGGGTCGCGTCCAGGGTGACATCAACAACGGTCCCCAGAAGCCTGCCGTTCTCCAGGGCGACAACGGCTGGTTCGAGCGCAGCAAGCCCCAGTACGGCGATGTCGACGTCTCCAAGTTCGTCAGCCTCAAGTCCAAGGGTGCTAAGGGTGACGGTAACACCGATGACACCGCTGCTATCCAGGCTGCCATCGACGGTCTCCAGGACGGCGAGATCCTCTACGTCGACCACGGTGCTTACCTTATCAAGAAGACCATTGTCATTCCTGCCGAGAAGAACGTCAAGATCCAGGGTGAGGTCTACCCTATGTTCTTCATTACCGGCGACTTCTTCAGCAACATGGACGACCCCAAGCCTGGTTTCCAGGTCGGTGCCAAGTCTGGTGACAAGGGAACCTTCGAGATGAACGACGCCATCATTGGTACCCAGGGCCCCGCTCCCGGAGGTATCTTGATGGAGTGGAACATCAACGCCGCAGCTGGCAAGGCCGGTCTCTGGGACGTCCACTTCCGTGTTGGTGGTTACGAGGGCACCAAGCTCCAGTCTTCCAACTGCGCAAAGAACCCCAACGCCACCCATGAGGCCAACCCCGAGTGCATCGGTTCCTTCATGCAGCTCCACGTCACCAAGCAGTCCAACGGCTACTTCGAGAACGTCTGGCTCTGGACCGCCGACCACGAGCTGGACCAGGAGGACCACGGCCAGATCGACATCTACAACGGCCGCGGCATGATCGTCGAGTCGCAGGGTCCCGTCTGGCTTTACGGCACCGCCTCTGAGCACTCCCAGATGTCGCAGTACCACTTTCAGGGCGCAAAGGACATCTTCTACGGTGCCATCCAGACCGAGACTCCCTACTACCAGCCCAACCCCAAGGCCGACGTGCCCTTCACCAAGAACGACAAGTACTTCGACCCCGACTTTGCTGCTCAGGGCCTCACCTCCGCCTGGGCCGTGCGCGTCATCGACAGCTCCAGCATCTGGAGCTACGGCGCGGGCACGTACTCGTTCTTCAGCAACTACGCGCAGGAGTGCGTCCCCGGGCAGAACTGCCAGGAGCACATCAACGAGATCTCCAACTCGACCAACGTCAACTGGTTCGGGCTGTCGTCCAAGGCGTCCGTCAACATGATCACCACCAACGGCAAGGGCCTCGTCAAGGACGAGGACAACCGCAGCAACTTCTGCGCCACGCTTGCCATCTTCGCGCAGGCGTAGATGTGATGACGATCATCTGTAATTTGGTTGTTTGGAGTGGTGGTTTGACCTTCTTTCCCGCTGCGGTGGGCCTTTTTAGCATAGACATACGGGACAGCGATGGATGGCTGAGCATATCTTATACCCTGGGCTGGAGTTTGGAATTTCGCATACACCTACGTAGCACGATCCTCAATTTGATATCTGAGATCTGAACAATGGTCCTTTGCCTCGTTGTGATGTTTAGTTTGATCTGTTGCGTTCCACCCCACCCCTGCGCATCGTCAACTTCTTCGACCACTGTGAAGCTTCTATACCGTCTCGATGGCCTTCGGCTCTCTTCAGCACCTTCCCACGGCCGACAGGACGCCAACCGCACCGCGAGAATGGCTCTAGCCGGAGGACTTCAGGTCCAATTGGCAGGTATAAGACACTAAAGAACAGATTTGAGATGGCTACAATCCTAACCAGCTGCTCCGTCTCTCCCCCTTTCCTGATTTGAATCCTTGAAAAGTGCAATGTCCGCTCGCAGCTGGTAAGATCCAGCCCCATGAGCTGCTTCGTACTTCCCAGAACTTATCAAGCATCCTCTCCTCCGTTGCATTCACTCCCCAAAACGTCCACCTCCTCTCTGGACACGACGAGCTGCACCGCAAACCCCAGCACGCTTTCGCCTGTACCACTGGCCAACACCCACACAAAGGTCTCGGCTCTCCCTCTCCTGTAAGTCCTACGACTCCCACACATTCCGTTCCAGTGCTAGCACCACGAAGAGCCAGGGTCAGGAGATGGTGGCACGAGCTGAATTGTCGATGAAATCGCCGGTACATTGAAGGTGCGATAATGGGGGCGTCGAAAAGTCCACGTGGAGACATCTGGCAGCACTTCTCTATACAGTTTTTCTTTTCTTTTCTTTTTTGGATTCCTGGGTGATAAGATGGGATCGATGGGCGAGTGTCTGTCACGTCCCTGCAAGTCTCGGGATTTTACGAATCTGTAAGAAACGTCGTGGGGACGCCATATCCGGTCGAACAGGCGTACGAGGACAAGACCAGATTCTCGGTTGGGGGCATGGAGTTGAGGTTACCAATCCGGCCAGATGCGCGAGAAGTGTTTGCCGACTCGGAATTCAGAAACGGTGCTCCGATCAGATGATCCTCGGAAACTGGGCTTTCTGGACTCACGTGGGGGTTAGGGCTCCCGCTGTATTCGCGTAGAAGGTCCGGAGGAAACGTATGGCTCGAGATGGGCAGCCGGATGACTGTGAGAACGCGGTTGGCAGACTGGCAAGCGGTACGCTCGTACGTTGGGCAACTTTGCTCTCCACAAGCCCGTGGGTGAAGGACGGGCGTGCCGGGCTGTACACTCGTTCATCTTTTGCTACACCTGGCAGTGTGATCAGTGACTCCGTGGGCTTTCGAGAGTAAATACCTATCAAAGTGCAGTTTGCGGCCAGTGGAAAGCCAATGCCTTTGTCTCGGTGACAATGCTGCACCAGCGCCGCCCATGGATGACCTTTGAGAACCCCAGCGTATCCTAAAGTGAGTCCGATTATAGTTCTCTCGAAAACCAACATCGCTCCCCGGCACACATATTTATCAGCAGTTTGTTTTTTTGCCCGACCTTCGTGTCCCAGTATATCGTTTCAACCCGACTTTTGCGATGATTCAAGAGATGGGTTTGCCGTCAGACTCATCTGCGAGACACTCCTTGGGTTAGAGGCAGCGGCTGCCTGCGAGCGCCACACTATCCGCTTACATAGCAGTCGACAGATCATCCGACAGAGGAACAATCTCATACATGACGTTGAAGATGTGTATGTGGGATACATCTGTTCGATTTGGCTGCTGTTAATCAGTATAACAGACGCCCGAAACAGTACGTGGCTCCGAGAAGATCCTTCCGAGAAACTCAATGCTCGCTTCTAGAGTTGTAAGGTCGCCTGGGAATCAGCACTTCACGCTCTCACATGCCCGACACCTTGGCACCCCTTCTGCACGAAGTGCACATCCCACCAGCTAGCGTTTGCACGTGACGTCCTCCGACCGCGCTGCCCACTCACACGCAGTGTCAAGCGCGAAAGGCAACCCTTCGTCCACTCTGCACACCCCGACGCGGTAACTTGAGACATGGCGCATAAGCATCACTTGATCGCTCTTTCTAGCCACACAATCCGCACAGCAAAACGCCCTCACGAAAGCAATAAAATGTCACTTATTGTCAAGCCGTTGATTCGCAATATGTACTAATGAAGGATCCCAAAGAGGCGGGAAAACCGAAAGACGCAGAGGCAGAAAGAGAGAGATTTTACGCGTTCAACTGCTTCTGGATGTACTGGGTGCCCAGGTCCTGCGTCGACGAGTCGTACGGGTACTGCAGGTGCTGCGCATTGATGCCTGCGCCGTGAGTAGTATCGCAAACACCATCGCCCTACAGCAGTCAGCAAATCGGTGCCTCCAAGTCGGCAAAAGCGCATGAGTTCACTTACAAAGATGCACACGTCCAGCGTCTTCGCCACCCAGCTGCTGGGAATGCCCCCTCCGAGCGCTGCAGACAGCCCGCTGACGTTCTTGGTCGTGCTGCCGCCGCGGTTATCGACATTGCACGCCAGCCCGGCCTTGTGCGCGGGGTCGCCGATGAGGAAGACGCCCTTGACGGCGTCGAAGCTGGCGCCCGTCAGGCGCGGCATGGCGTTGACGGTGGCCTGGGCGCCCTGGGAGTAGCCCTCGAGGATGAAGCACTCGTTGGGGCTCGAGCGCAGCGTGGACTCGATCTTGTTGACGATGTCGGCGGTGCCCAGCGCCGAGTTCTGCGATGCGCCGGCGGCGTACACTGTGTTGTAGATCTTGCCGCCAGAGATGGCGCGGGTGACGGCGGCGTTCATGGTGCGGAAGCCG
Source organism: Epicoccum nigrum (assembly GCA_002116315.1). Classification (NCBI taxonomy): domain Eukaryota; kingdom Fungi; phylum Ascomycota; class Dothideomycetes; order Pleosporales; family Didymellaceae; genus Epicoccum; species Epicoccum nigrum. The sequence goes on along the minus strand of KZ107845.1, from coordinate 650,233 downwards.
GCAGACTCGCCTTGGATTTCGCCTGTGCCGCGGGTGTTGATGATGGTGTAGGAGGAGCAGGAGGAGGAGGCCGCGCGCTTGACTTCATCCACGGGCGCGGCGAAGGTGCCGGCCAGAAAGGGGAGGACGGTGAGGAGAGTTGAGGCGTGCATTGTGGATGATTGGGTTGAGGCTGGTTAGGACGGATGAGTGAGTGGAGGTAGACGTCGAACGAGCAATGAGCTGATGGAGTCAACCAGATGGTGGAACCGCCTGAATATATATACTCCTATCCACAGCACTTCATGCTCGGTGTAGAAAGGCATGGTTGATCTGTGTATAGCGTCGGCCGACTAGATCCGGGATCGCCATGCTCCTCCGCGAGCTAATCTCCACTCTCTCCAGCACACACTTGCAAACACTGGTACCTTGGTGTGTGGACTACGGTTGTTATGCCATTCTTGATACCCGTAGTCAGCGTCCTTCACCGCAGCCGAGCGGCACTTCCCCGCCAACATGCACCACGATGAGCGCAACGCTCGAACACGCACCCAATGACGCTCCTCTGTCTGCCGGTGTGCCTAAACAATGACGAGAGAGGAGCGAAATCTGACACTCGCGATCCTTTCATCAATGCTGCGTGGATGTGAAACCCTGACCCTGCCCAAACCAGCACGCACGCTCGTGCCGAGGCCGCTGGCAGCTCGCAGACGGAGATCCACAGGCGATCTGCAGGAGAGGAACCGCGCAGGAGGTATTGCTCCGAGGACAAGAGGGCGGGGAGATGATCACGGCCTACGCCTGCGCCGGCGCATGAAGCTCAAAGCCCAGCATCGAGATGGTGGTAGATCCCCCCTTCCGCAGTGAAGTCACTTTAAAGCCGACCACCAAGGCGCAGCTGGCCGAGCACGAAAGCCTGTCAGACCGGTACCATGTCGTCAGGGCCAGATGCCGAAACACATTAGCGGCCGCGGCGCATCCTCCAATAACAACCTCAAAGACTCCAAGCGTGTCGATCTCGCCCTGCCCACCGCGCAACATAGAGTTCACAAATTGGGGTTCGGGGGGTCGCAGCAAAAACGATGGCTCCGGCATTGTCCGTCCAAGTCTGTTCGCGAGCGGCAAAGGACCTCGGCATGCAGTTGGTGACGGACTTGCTCGATGTGTGGTCGTTGATGGCGATGGCGGTGCGCTTTCTACCATGGACGTGATTGAAGCCTTGACGTGTGCTGCAGCAGGGATGCTTGTCCGCTGTAGGAAAAGCACATTTCGAAGCCTTGCTGCTTTGGGGGCGGCTCAAACTGCGCTAAGCTTCCCCTAGGGTACTGTGCATGTGTGGAGCTGCACGTGGCAGCCGACCTCAGGTACCGTCCCAGTTTCTTCACAAATGAATGAGTCGGGTGGGGATGGCGGCTACATCATTTCCTCGGGGTGTCTCCAGCTGGGGGAAAGAAACGCTCCGCCGCACCCGCCCGTTGGGCCAGCGTAAAATGCTGAACGCACGTCTTGCCTCCGAGCATCGGTGCTGCACTGCTGCCTGTTGATGGTTCCAAGTAGCATCTGCCGTAGACTAGCATTTTGGCATCTCGGCTTTCGAGGCCTGCAGATCGCGGAAGATGGGCTTATGTGCTTATCATACTCCCAGGATGGCGGGTGCTTGAACGCAAACACCATTTCCCGGTACCGTATCTCGCCCGTCTCAGAACGACTGCGTCCTTTCCTGCCCTCCTTGGATGTGAGCAGAAAGACAAGGAATTAGAAGGGGGGTTTTTTTTTGGTCTACCTCTGGACCACAGCGGTTTGAAACGAAATCATAACCTCCCTTCTGGAACGCTGGGTTTTGCCAGTTCCACTGCGCCTTGACCAGTCCCCAGCAGCCACCAAGCACCTCTGAACGTTTCAAGGCCACAAAAGCAAAGTGCGAACACAAGCCATGGATCATATGGTGACTTGGAGCTGGTATCCAACGGTGCTGTGAACGTGAAGCAACGACTCAGGGCTAGCCGGCCGAGGGGCGGCGACTGCTGTCAGTCTACTGTTAGTTTCTTGTCAGATGGGACCCTTGCTTCGAGAGGGGAGAATGTGATTGTGAGGCTCCTTTTACTTTTTCTTGCTCTGTTGGGAGTGCTGCGTGGCATGGCCATCCCGAGCCAACATGGCGGTAACAGTCCATGGACCCAGTCCAGCTCTACCTCCCGCCCATGAACTCCGGCCTGTACGCCTTGACACCCCCCGCCTTCATAAGCTCCCTCAACGCCATGGTTGCATACTGGCTGCTCCCCAGCTGCAACTTGACCACAACGGCAATCCTCTTTTCCTCCTCCGCCTCCCCCTCCTCCATCGTGACATCGCCCGCCTTCCTCTCCCCCTCCTTCATCCCGCCCCCCGGACTCGCCTTCTTGATCTTGTCCAAGTCCGTCTCGACGAACTGCTGATCGGTCTTCGTGTAGCTGTGCACCTCGTACGCCAGCGGCTGCAGCGGCCGCGCGAGCACCTTGCGGTACCCGCCCGAGAGCGAGACTTCGCGCCACGCGCGCCGCATGTTGTGCGGGTCGAGGCCGCCACCGCGCTCCGAGGCCATGAACTCTTTGTAGAAATCGCCAATCTCGTTCTTCGGGTACTCGACGTCGAAGCCCGGCTGCGGGAGGACGACGTCGTAGATTGTGTACGCGCCCGACGCGGCTTCTTCTGCTGTGAGGGCGCGCGCGCGCTCGAAGTCCTCGGCAGCGGCGTTTGCGTTTTCGGTTCCGGAGGGGTTGATGATGAACTCGCCGTCTTGGTCGATGGTGGCCTTGGCCGCGGCCTTTGCGGCGGTCTTGTCCGCGTGGTCGTTGACGAGGACGAGGTCGCCTTGGACGACTTTGTCGCCGTGGAGCGCCCAGCGCTTGCCGGCGACGACGTTCCACACGAGGGACTGGTAGGCGTGGACGTACATGAGGCGGAGGGTACGCGGGATGGTCATCAGGGCGCCCTGCCAGTCTGTGCGGCGGTCGTGTTTGCCGCTCTTGGAGTTCTTGCTGCTGAGGTGCTGGATGATGTTGCGCTCGGCGGTGAACTTTCGGGGCAGGAGGCTCAGGGCTTTGGAGCCGTTGGCTTCTGTGCGCCAGATGTGCAGCGCTTGGGCGCGGTTGCGGTCGTCCTGGGAGACGAGGATGGGGGAGTCTGATGTGCCCTCTGCAGCGGCGAGTGCTACCTCGCTGTAGTTGAGGAGATCGTCGACGGCGCCCTGGAGGTTGTCTTGCAGCATCTTGCGCCCGACTTGGTCGGTGCTGGCGGCGAAGGAGCCGAAACGCTGGAGGCCGTAGTAGTTGATGAAGCCCTTCTCGGAGAAGTCCTTGATGGCCTTGCCGACTACCTCGTTGGCGAAGGCCTCTCTCTGTGCGCTGTCCATGCCCTCCTCGTTCTGGAACTTGCAGTCTCGAAGCGTGATGGTGAACTCATTGCCCATCAGATCACCCAGCTTTAGGTCGTTCCAGCGATATTCGAAGTCGCCAACGGCAGCATTGAACAACGACCTGTTGAAGCCTGCAATGCGCTCGGCGGTCTGCCGCTTGACGCACAGTCGCTGGACCGTACACGCACGCCTATCCTTGGTGCCCGCGAAATTGAAGGCTTTTGCGCCGCTGTTGAGCTTGCTTCCAAGGAAACCAACAACCTCCATAGTGTCCTTGTTCTCCTTGTACAGCGTGAAATGGAGGTACTCTCCACCCAGCTCCTCCCAGCCCAGCTGGCCGCCTCTGTGCTTGGCATGGTCTCCATTGGCCTTGTCGGCCCTACTGCCCTTGTTCTTACGCTCAGCCGGAGGGTTGGCCTTGATTCGGATCGACTGGTCGGTCTCCATGAACGTCTCGAGGAGGTTCGGGAAGAGGCGACGGAGCGATTTGTGCGCGTTGGTGCGGGTCTCCTTATCGAGGATGGGTGCGGAGGTGACGGCCTTGAAGCTTCTGGCTTTCGCGTCTTCGCGGTTGCGTATGCTCTGCACGAGATCAACAATCTGCGTCGTTGTCTCCTCCCCGAAGATGGAGTGCAGAAGCTTTGTGTCTTCCTCAGCTAGCTACGTTTCGTCAGCGGTGCTTCGATTCGCAAGGCAAGCATAGTATCGCCCAACCGTACCTCCTCCTTGACCACCTTCTTCGGTGCAGCAGCAATGGAGAATGTCTCTTCTCCATCGTTTGCGCTTGCCTCTTCCGCCTTGACAGGCTGCTCGGGTGCCGCAGGCGCCTCCGCTGGCGCAGCAACGACCTCGCTCTCCTCCCTGATCTCCATCTTCTCCTCCAGCTTGGCCTCCTTCTCTGCTCCCACCGGCGCCTCAGCCCCAGCCTCAGCCTCAGCCTCAGTCTTGGCCTCCTTCTTCTTCCTCTCAACCCCCACTTTCTTCAGATGCAGCACCTGCCCATCCAGCCCAATCTCGTTGACCAGGAAATCCGTGTACCGCTGCTTCAGCACACCCGTGAAGCCCAGGTTACCAGGCGTGATGTATTCTGTGATTCCTGCACGCACTTCCTTCTCGTAGTCGGTCTCGATTTGCGACGGCGCATTCAGTGCGGATCCAGGTGTAGCCTGCGCCGGCGTGGGGGCGGCCGAGGGAGTGTGGGCGGCGCTGTCGTCGAGGCGCGCGCGCTTCGCGGGGCGCGCGTCGGTCTCACGGTCGTCGGACATGTTCAATGGGCGTGGAGGGGTGAGTGAGGCGAGGCGTCGACGTTGCGCCTGTGGTTTTCTGGAGAAACGCGAGATGAGATGGGAAAGTTTTAGCGGGGAAATTTTCCGCGAGCTGCGCTGCGGCGTTGCGGAGGTGTGCTAGCACCACCGTGTTGAAGCTGGAGATTTCAACTGATTCAGTTGGACACCACAAGGGAAGGAAAGCCGTCTTGTTTCAAGTTTCAAATACCTATGAGTGATATTTACTGTTTTTTCAACCTGGAAGAAACATCTGGACTTCAAATACGGCAAAGTGTCGAGTCCTTGCTACAAAGGTTTTGTCGACAGCGAGAATTCCATACATGTGCAATCGTCTGGGTCAATCGCGAATACACACACGGTCTCCCTGCTCAGCCCATTACATGGGCTGTTGGTGTCAAGCTCTCGATTCAATTCGACCTCGTGCACAGAAGATGTTTGGCGCTCGCTCGCGGATTTGATAGAGATAGTAGCATGCCAGCAGTCTTCTATGCACGCCTTTGGAGGTCGTCGAGAAGAACCACACTTGAGCGCAGCTTCTCCTCAAAGTGACCGCAGAGAGAGGCAAGATTCCTTTTACAGCTCTCGGGCTACTTGAGTGCTGCCCGCCAATGGCCTCGGATGTGCTGGGTTACCCTCCGTTCCGCGACTCTTGTTGAGCGAGTCGTTGTTTGACATACGCCTGCAACGTCGTCGTTGCTCAGAGTTTGCCCGGGCACGGTTAGTGTCGTCGAGATGTGCTAGCTGCATTACTGTGCTTGCTAGAAAAGAACTCAGGGACTTCGTCGCAAGTGTTGAAGATCAAGCCGAGCGAAGTTGCCTAGAGTTATTAGTAGTGGTAATCGAGATAGAGTAGTATCGGCTTTCGTGGATCTACTGTTGCATCTTCGTTCGAAGGACAGGGTTGTAGCTCCGGAGATGTACTCCTAGAACTGGACGTCTCAAAATGATCCCTTAGAGCGGGTTGGCGTGTCGTGACGCTCAGGCATAGCGATACTGGCAAATGCGGCTGCTGAGATGGTAGCATTGGTGGCAGATGCGCGTTCGTGGTGGTTCGTATTTGCTTTGGTTGATCCAAATGTAAGCCACTGGACAACCAAAACCCCAAATACAACTGTCATCTCGTCAGTATTAGGGCCCAAAACCACACGACGATTACGCACCGTCGATTACGCAGAGCGTGTAGCAGACAAATGCTATCTGACTGGTAGCATCGACGAAATAAACAATCAAATTAATTGCTCCAGCCACAAACGTCAAAGCAGAGCCGATGATGTTCCTCGTGAGCATCTTCTTCACACTGAGAGTTAACTGATCGTCTCTCGTCGCATTTATGCTCAGCACTCCCCCCAACGAGTACGGGTTCCTTGCACGAGGCTGCGACGCTTCAACACCGCGAGCGTGGTTTTTTAGCACAGGTAAGATGAGCCAAACGAAGACGCCAGTGAGTCCAATGTTGATGATAATGTCGAAAGAGAAGGTGATGTAGGACGGGATCATGTCGCTTCCGATCCGGCAGTGGCCGTCTTCCATACTGACACCTGCGTGCGGCGTGGCGATGCACCAGAGAGCCATGCCACCGAAGAAGCCAATAGTGATGACCATGCCGACAAGCCAGATGGGGTCGCGGCGCCGTTCCATAACGACTGGTAAGCGGACGATGTGGATTCTTTCCAGGTAGAATATGTAGCTGCCGTGAATCAGTGTTTGATCTAGACGAGTGCACTTGAGGACTGCTTACAGCAGAATCTTTGAAGAAAAGTACAAGAAGAGGCAGACTGTGATTGAGGCCCGACATTCCTTGTACGTGGTGAGATTGAGGCCGTATACCAGGACTGCACCTGAGATGACGAGCATCATGGCCACCACGGTCTGGATGTGGGAAAGCCACCAGGCGAATTGCAGCTTTCTCTTCCTTTCGAATTGTGTTACACGAAGGCCTGTTGTATGTCAGCATTGCAATGGAAATACGGCTCCATGATTTTACCCATCGCGAACGACATTGCACAGAGACATATTGTGGAGACAATGCCGTAGACGAGGCGCCCAACTGTGCCCGTTTCGACGCGAGCGGCATCTCCTACCTCATGTCTGGGTGCGATCTGTTTTGCCGGTGCTCCCTCGACGACTGACGCAAGAAACATGCAAGAGAAGAGCATCATGTTCATCGCGAGCAACATCATCACCACAGCAGATGTGGAGAAAGGAAAAACGGGGCTCCAAAACGTGGGAATTGAGATCTCGAGCCAGGATATGAAAATGCTTCAACCCTGGAAGAGCGTACCCGAAACTAGATACCACATGGGAACTTCCGAAGACAAACTGCATCCCGATCGTAAGGGGCTGACCGTCCACTGGGGCCCTGTGGAGCACACACCGGGGGAACCATGGCCTTTGCTCTGCGGTGTCCGCACGGAACGGTCAAGCGGCCGTCCACCAGAGCGATAATTTGACTCGGTTCAACGTCGGAACAACGTTGAGCTACTTATCACCGCCTTGCGCTTCTCAACTCGTGGATTGGTTCAGGAGGCTCCCGGTTGAGGCTAGGGGTTATTGATTGGGAGCTCGGTTTCGGGAACGCTATATTAGTCTGACAACGACACGCGGGATTATGCGGTGCTTGAGCCGCTAATGCTCTCACGTCGCAGCGATTGTTGGATGTCTCGATGTTGCTGAGAATCACCCCTGATGTGGAAAGTTAGCCGTGTATTTGCTGGATGTTTGTGCAGACCGCATCGCGATCCGGCTGCTAGGTCGTTCACCGGCTGCGCCTAGCAGATATGTCACTCCTTGCTAAGCAGGTCAGCTCCACGTTGATCTGGTGTTTGATGTCATCTCGCAGAGTGATAGTGGGAGATCATGTTGTACCTCGAGGTGTTGGAAAGAACCTGATTCCAAACTTGAGGGATTTACGTGTTTGCCTTTGCTCCGGCGGCGCGATGGCGTCTGCTCGGCATGACAACCAATATCATTTTTCTGAACGAATGAACGTCTTTGATGCAATGCAGCTCCTGCTCGAGGCAGTTGAAGTGCCGGCAGAGATCTCGAGACGGGGCTGACGAAGTGCCGGGGCGCATGCTCTTGCACTGATCCAGCCTAGCGTGTGCATAGGGGCTGTTGTCAAAAGACCAATACATTTAGAACCCATCTCATGACTAAGGTGCGTGCCTAAGTGGAGAGACACACTGTGTCCCGAGACAGTTCAGAGGTGGTGATTGAATTATTGCGATTCAAAGTAAGGTGGTTGCATTTGGTTGGGTGGGCCAAAAGTATATGTGGGCCAAAAGTATATGGCCGAGCTTAACAGCTTTCTAGAAGTATCCACTGCTGTGTGCACAGGCTTATTTTCTCCTGCCCTGTGTTATGTTCTACGTTAGAATGCTTACTACCTAGCAAAGCTACTCAGACCCTGACTTAATTGTCTTCCTGATGTTGATAAGCACCTGCATTAAGCAGCATCTTAACTACCTGCTTGTGGCCTCCTTCTGAAGCTGCCTGCAGTGCGTTGCTGTGGTATCCACCCTGCGCGTTGACGTCGGCGTCTTTGTCGAGCAGCATCTTGACCGCCTGCTCGTGGCCTCTTAGTGAAGCTGCCTGTAGTGCGTTGCCGTACTCTCCACCCTGCGCGTTGACGTCGGCGTCTTTGTCGAGCAGCATCTTGACTACCTGCTCGTGGCCTCCTTCTGAAGCTGCCTGCAGTGCGTTGCCGTAGTTTCCACCCTGCGCGTTGACGTCGGCGTCTTTGTTGAGCAGCATCTTGACCACCTGCTCGTGGCCTCTTAGTGAAGCTGCCTGCAGTGCGTTGCCGTATCT